>CAWUFW010001074.1:3000000-3201055 GCA_963921515.1 Calotriton arnoldi
GATTACTGGTCAATTTGTACAGCCAGGGACCAGATACTAGAATGTGGAACCTCTGAGTATGTTGTTATGGGCATTCTATATTATGCTCAGTCAGAGTCCTGGCTACCTTGCTGATGGTTGGGGGTCTTTGTGTCGTACTCCGCAAACAATATAAGATTTGGAAGTTTACCTGAGATTTATTTGTACCCATTCACTATAATCTTTATTCAGGGCAACCCTGACAGTCTGAGTTACTCTACAATGTCTTTTCTTACAGGTGAGCATCATTCTACATGAAAGCAGAATTCCATGTACTCCAGATGGAGGACTAGATATGTGCCATGGATCACATTTCTGTATTCCTCTGTTGCTCTACACAATATATTGCTGACATAGGTAATAGGGGTTGTCTACAATCAATATATAGTATCCCCTATTTGATTGTGTTCGGTCTCTTATGCCTTCATCAAAGTGATGACAGGAGTGGCAGCCTACCATTGGTACAAGGGGGAACACTTCTACCTTGGCATGTACAACTGTTTGGACAAAGCTCCCACACTCCAGGAGGCACTGATACTCTATTCACCTGATCTGTCCGCTGCTTTATAAGTTGGGACTATCAGTAAATATGGGAAAGTGTTTTGCTTCCTTCCTAGGGGATCTCCTTAAATAGAGGTGAAATCCAAGGACTTGACATTTCTCATTCCCTAGAGGGTTGAGACACTCAATCAATCTTGGGCCCACTTTCACTTTGTGCATGCTGGTTCTGGGGGCTTAAAGACCTTTCTTAATGGAGGAAATTTCATACAGGAAGGGTCCAGAGTCCTTCTGGATTTACTATTTGATGCATAGCAGTTTTTATACTGACGTCAACCCTAAAGCCTGACTGAGGTTGGTTTAGATGGTTGTAACTTTACACAATCTCATAGTAATTAATATAGGATGGAAATGTTGGAGACTGGGGGAAGTAATTCAGAGTCTCAGTATCCATTCCTAGTGGCCCCGTTTAGGTCATCAGAGACTACTATTTGAGCCAGGGAAGTGTTGACTACGTTTAGTCTAGACAGGAGTAATCAAACTGCGGATTCTTTTGCAAAATGAGGCTGGAATGGGATCTTTGAAGCCTTTGTGTCTAGGAATGCTGTGAGTAATCTCCATGAAATTAGATCAAACATTGATCATTTCCTGAGATGAAGCAAATCAGGTTTGACAATTTTTTTGGCCCAAGAGAGAGTTATGTTTTTCACTTCATCTTCAAAAGATTTCAAAAACCTCTGACAGGTATCAGTCACTTAGACTGCATTTATCGTGTTTGGAGGTTTTATATTCAGCTTTACTATTTCTAATCCTCCTTTAGAGGTTTTTTCTGCATTAAATTCATGTCTGACCTGGCAAATGCAGCTTTGGTCATGGAAATTAGTTTTTTCCTACTTTGTGGGACCTGTAACCAGAGGCAGTTATGGCTCCGGCCTATTATCTTGCCATACTTAGATTTTTTTGAGAACTACTGCACAGAGTTCTTCATTTTTTGTTTTATCAGTTCCAGGGTTGCTAATTCTTCCATAGTCCCCATCATGTTCTCAGTGTAGTGGTCAGAAAGCAATGTTTAATCAAAATCTCCTAAAGACTATTGGAAATTGTTGGCACCTTTAGACTCACATGTGGTTAGGTTGATGTCCTTGCAGTATCTTGACATTTTTTTTAGTTTTCCTGGTAAACCTACAGCCAAATATAAGTTCTAAGAGGTAGCCTTTCTGATGTATGTGGCTTAGCACAGCTGATTGAGTTCTTTATTTAGGAAGAATGAGAACAGTTGGGAGACTGCTGAGTTACTGGAATCCCCCAGTGTAAATCAAAGTCTCCTAGGAAGACGTTATTAGGGGATGAGACCATTTTTCTCTCATCAGATCTATACGTTGTTCGAAAAACATGAGGCTGCCTCTGAGTTTAGAGAGGTGAGAAGTCTGTAATACACTTGTACACTAGAAAACCGGAATTAATGTCTGTGGCTTGATACTAGGTTTGTCAATAACCAGAGAAGAAGGGTTGTGTACCAGCGTGGAAGAGTAAGTGATGAGGTCCTACAAGTCGAAAGTCTGGAGGAAACTAATTCATTTGGAAACACTATGTATAGGAGCTGCAGCAGGATGCCACTACTTGGTAAAACCAGAGCCTCATAGCCACTCTTCATCCACTGAAAATTGAGGTCTTCTGTCAGTGCTATATAATGAAAAGGTTGATCTCATTCTAAACATCTAGGCCAGCTGATACTTGACGTTTGTAACCTAAATCTCACCCATGGCCTACAGCTACCTTCAATCCATTTGCCAGGATCCCCAAAAATCCATGAAGATGTTCTTTGCAGGCTTAACCTTAGCCCCATTTTTAGGAACTCAACACTTTGCTAATCTGCCCTTTATTCTGTCATTGAGGGTGGGCTAATCTTGTATATTTTTGCTGCAGAGAAACTTCAAATATGAACAGTTCAGCTCTTCATAGGCTTGCTGTCTTCAGGGAGGTGTCCTCCTTGTGAACTACTAGGGTCAGTATCAATGGAAACTCCTCCTCCTCCCTTTAGAAATATTAGGGATTATAGAATTTAAGGAGAGGATGTGGCACAGTGGCAAGAGCAGCCGACTCGAGAGTAGGGGATCCAGGTTCGCGACTCAGCGTTGGCTCAGCATCCTATGATTCGGGGCAAATCACTTAATCTCCCCATGCCCATGGACAGCACCTGGATACCCTCACGGGTGATAAGGCGTGCTATATAAATCTACAAATTATTATATTGATCCAATCTTCTATCAAGAACCCTCGATTCTGCTTCCTTACCATAGTTCTCTGACCTCTGCTGTCTGTTACCTGCGAATTTATTGTATGCCCTTTGGACTTTCTGATGCACACATCAATATTGTACTGTAAACCAGGAGCATTGTCGAGGTCCGAATATAAGAGAAAATGAAGGAGATTTTGTCACTAGCCTTTGGTGAAATACAACCAAAGCTTCTTGGATGATTTACTTTCAAGGTCCACTAACCTGGCCATCTGGATTCAACCGGAGGGAAGCAACTTTACCACTTTGCCAATCTCACAACCAACCTCACACCAATACAGTGTAGGCTCGCAGCAGGCCTAGAGAAAGGGGAGTGCGACAGAACACAGAAAGAGAGACACAAGAAATCGTTGCACTGCCTGGTAGAATAGCTGAATTTAGTCTGTATGACAGTAGTGTTAATATCTAAAAGTGAAATTGGATCTTTGATTTAAAGGTAGCATGGCTCTCAGTGGCGGCTCGCACAGGGTATGCTGCAGGGCGGTGGGGAGGGGCAGGGTGGGGGGGTAGTAAACTCGGACATACGATGGAACGGAGGAAAGTAATTATTACGTTCCTCCGTTCTGTCATATGTCCGAGTTTACTACCCACCACCCTGCCACTCCACAGCCCCGCCCCACCATCCCGCAGCACGCCCTATGCGAGCCGCCACTGATGGCTCTTGTAGTTTCACTTCAGATATTGTGTAGGCCTGTTGATACTTCTGTATTTCCCGCTCACTATCATGAATGGAAATTCGATATTTCCTCGGAGCTGAAATACAACAAAAGTTGATACAGTAACTGTGAAGCACACTTGGGGTACAATATGTTGTTTGCTAAAGAGGGTGTCACACACTACAAGTGACTAGGTCTTGTGAAAGGAGGACCCATCCGACCTAGGAACAAGAACTTGGCCCTTTGTTGTGAGTGTAAATAGTTCCTAAGGACAGTGTGCTCACGCCCCTTTTCTCCTCTCTCTCCTTGCGTGTTTGTGTGTCCATGCTAAAGAGAGGTACCTTCAATATAAGGAAACTGGCTTACCATGATGTGTTTATGTCAATATAACAAGTTAATAACTTAAACATGAAAGGCATTCACTAGTATCACCTTCCTCATCTATACCACTGGTGTTCATATACTTACTATTTTTGATATCAGCATGCCATACTATGATAACTCTGCATCAGCATTATTCCACTGGTTTTTGCAAAAATTATTATTTTGTGACCCTGAAGGGTAATTTCTTGTGGAATAAAAAGTGCAAAAGTTTGTAATCATATCGGATGACTCCATATGAAATAATCAGTGGCAGAAATGTTTGTGAGTCTAATGGACAACTCCATGTGAAAACAAGTAAGTCCCACAGAGTTTGGAATCCTTAATGGATGACTCCTTGTGAAAAAAAGAAGTACAATTCTATATCCTTGTGAACGTGATGCAAGATGTGTTTCATTACATTCATAGTCGAACAGATATCATGGTTAGCAACAGCAACCATGGCCACAGGACCTATGTTTCATAATTGTCTACCAATGGCACTATGGAACATGAGGAACTTATACTTTAGGCATGGAAGATAGCCACAACCATTGAAAACTCTTGTGAGTCCTGTGGGCCCATGGGACATGTAGTCTTTTTGGTTTTACTCTGGTGTTTCACAAAGTATGTCTACCTGAGATGCGAGGAGTCAGTCCAGGCAGCGCCGGCACACTCTGCATCTTTCCATCTCTTCTGCTCCTGAAGACAGAGACGTTTTAAGGCATGGGCAAAGTGGGCTCTGGCCCAGGGCCCCAGTCTTTCAGGGGGCCCCCTGATAGATCTGGCTCTGTCCTCAACACAGTCCTGTCCTGATGACCTTGAATGATTCTTAAACATAGATTGTTTTAAATACTATTTTCCATATATTTTTAATACGAGTGATGTGTGGGAGTTTATTGCAGATATTTCACAGACAAACGTTTGTTTTTCAACACCATGCAACATCCATAAAATGTTTTCTTTTTGAGCAAAAGAGGAGCTCGGTCACAGAGATTATTTGCATTAATATTAGTGAGCTCCTGCTATATTACAATATTAAAAACACACATCACTATCCGTGAATATTAGATAGAAACACATTTAGAATTTGGACCAGTGTGCCTGTGCAGTGTCGGTCACCTGGCCAAAGAGGGTGTGAAAAAGCTGAAATCTGATCATAAATGTAAACTGCTCCGAACAGGGGCCCCAAAAATATGTTTGGGCCAGGGCCCCCAAAATCCTTAAGATGTCCCTGCCTGAAGACATGCACATTCGGCAGCTTAAGAGTAACACATCATCCTGACATGCACCCTTTCATGAGTCCAGAGGAATGGAACTGTACATAATTCCGCATATACGGGTAACTCACCAGAGACACTCTTGTACCTGTGGTCCATAGTCCTGGTCCTAAACAGTCTGTCATCAGTGTCTGTACTTTCTAAGTCAAGAGAGAAACGGGCTAGAAGTGTGATAACAAATGGATACATAACGGGCATAAAGACAGTGGGTGCACAAGCATCCAGGGCCTTATTTATGAAGGCCTTGCGCCGCCCGGGCATCACTTTTAAAATGGGAAAAAGTGATGTACCGGCAGCGTAAGGCCTTCATAAATAAGACCCCCCAGTTTCCCAAAAATATATGGGGGCTTATTTACAAGCCCCTTGCGCCACTGGTGCGTCACTTTTTTCCCATGTTAAAAGTGACGAACCGACGTCAGCAAGGCGCTTGTAAATAAGCCCCATAATTCTTTGCTGTGTGCAGGGCAACCTACCTGGCTTTAGTTTTGGACATTTGACTATTTATTTCAAGTGACAATTTGACACACCACATCACCAAGATAGCGTACTACCCTTTATTAAATAAACTTGGTGCTGTGAGGTAAACAGTGGAGGACTATAGTCTTTCTCACATTGGTACAAAGTTAAGTTCCTGAGTAAGTACGCCTGGGTCACACAACAAATGTTTGGGTAAACCATCATATATTATTATGACACGTTCATCTCCTAATTTTCTTTTTCATACCTCGACTTCTAAAATTAGCTTCACGCTGGGATGAACTTCGCTAGTCATTCACTCAGATATGTCAAGAAAGTTATGAAGTATAACTGTCAATATCTTAATTAAAGCAATTTAGTGAGTGGCAGGAACTAGGCTTTTCCGACATCCAGTGATTTTATCTTGTCTAAATTAGACTAAAGTCATTGTTTCTGCTGAAAATTATTTGATCAATGTATATCAAAGTATTCATTTCTTATTTTTTTGTGCAGACGTTGATGGAATTGCCAGGCTATGAAGAAGGTATGGATAAAGATACAGCGATGACGCAATTTGCCAATATGCCTACGGTGAGAAAATGATGTGTGCGGCACCAGTGACAAAGACAATCTGTTTCCATGTATAGAGTGTAAATCCTTAGATAACCATTTATAAAAGAAAGGATTTGGAAGCAGCAGAGTGCTACTGCTTCCCTACCAATGACTGGGATGCCTGAAATCCGCGTTAGGAAAGAGGTTGATTGAAATAACATTAAAGGGACTCTTCTGTTGTAACATACCATGCTGTGGTTGATGCAGAATAGGGCATCTTTTTGGAGTGATCAGGGGCAGCTACAGATACTCTAGTCTTTTACTTTGGTACTCCTGGCACTGCCTTTGCTCCAGGTTGCAGGAGTCATAAAGGCAGCTATAGGAACATTAAATGCCTTTTTTACTTTCTATCATACCTACAACTTGCTGTTTGACTAGCCTCATCCACATCAAATAGGAGTCATGCAGTTGAAACCATGGGGCGATACAGTCAACTCATTAATGTTATGGGGGGGGGGGGTCAAAGCGAGTGTGATGTCACTTCTGCTACCTCCGGCATTTCGGCATCCATTAGTATATTGTTATGCGCTATCAGTGTTCTTTGAAGTAAAATAACTACACTTTGGTTGGTGGAGAATCTGGTCATGTGAGGAAGCACATCCAATCTATCTCATCTGTTTTCCTAAATTCTGCCCCTTGTCTAGGGCCATATCCATGGATCTTGTTTTCACTTGACTGTCGTTGCTGGCTCGATTGTGGGCCAACAAGAAAAAGAATCAAGAATTCAAGTTCCTCCTATTAGAACAAGGACTGATGATGGATGTAATGTTTGAACTCTAGGCTACGCCAGTAAAAAATTATTTGTCCCCAAACTCTTCTTGGCTGTAGGAAAGTGTTTATCCATAGAGAATAGACTCATTCATCCTGTGGAATGCATAGTGCATTCTGCAGCATATGCTACCATGACTAAACCAGCTTCACAGTCTCTCAGACCGAGGAGCAGCCCTTTTCCTTGTCTTTATATCCACCATATGTAGGACCTGGTGCAACACAGGAATGTTGGCTGCCAATCTCTGTTTGACTCTGATATCCTGTGTGGCAGATTGCACTGCTTACATCAGGTATCCTCCATGATCATCATGGTCTGGAATGGGTAATCCAGTGGTTTAATGAAAGTCAGGAAATGATCTCACTAAAATTAACTCATCATACGGAATCTCCCATGAACTGCTGGAGCACAATAATTTTGAAACGGGGATTGAGATATTCGACCATTAGGAGTACACTAAGTTGCAAAATGCATAACTGTAAACTTTGTTGGGCACTGTGATTGCCACATTATCCAACAGGGTACAATTTTGTTGTCTACATATTGAAATTGCCCAATAGACTGCACTGTTTAATCCATACAAGGGGTCACACATTCACACGAGGGAGAGCTTCACCACTAGTGCATTTATATATGTAAGCCAAGAAAGATATTTGATCTTCTTGTAGCCCAAAGCTCCTTAGCAGCTGGGACCACAGGAGGTGGATCTTCTCTCTTAGAAGAATGTAATTCTGTGAGCAGTGTGTTCAAATCCTACAATAGATGTGCACTTCCCACTGAATGCTGGCATAACAGATCTAAAAAATGTACTCCTCTGTTCTGTCATGTGGCAATCTGACCAGGAAGAATTCTGGTATAATCGATTGGAGGAAGAGAGGCATAGTTACAAGTGGCAACAAAATTGAGATGACAACTGATTTTCTTCTCCAGCTCCATTTATCATTAGAGATATGGCAAAGATAAAAGGACATCATTTAAAAAAAAAAATGTTATTAGGTTTTTGCATCGTTTGCAAGATATACATCAACATAATGCCAATGCGTGCTGTATACATTGAGATGAAGCACAGTATCTGTTCAGTATTGTTACCACAAGTACAGACGTTCCAGTCATACAGGCCTGTGAAACTCATCACCCGTTCAAACTGACCCTCTAAGACACATTCCGGACCATCAGTAGGTAGGCAGTAAGGGGGCCCCAAATATCCTTGGGCCTCGAGGGCATTGCTAAATCTTCTGCAAACAGTTCCAGTTGTTCCCTGCAATATACCATGTCTGATAGCCACTGTTGCCTAGTTGGTGCAGCTTGTTTGCCCCAATGCATAGCCACTATCCTTTTTGCCAGTAGCAGAGCCACTGCCACCAGCTTACGATTGGCTGGTTGCAAGCCTTTGACTAGTCCAAACAGGCACATCTGGGGGTTGCACCTCACTAGCTCCATTGTCTTGTCCGCCAGAGCTTTCGTAACTTGTGCCGGATGGTAGCGCATAGCCAAGCTGCATTTAGAAAATCCTCATCCGATGCTCAGTATCTCAAACAGTTTGCATCCTCCCTCAGACCATATTTAAACAGTTCGACAGGTGTATAATACATTTGCTGTAGATACTTAAAGTGAATAATGCGCTTAAGAAGATTCCTATGCGTAGTGCTAGTGAGTAAGGTTTGCAGTGCATAGAGTATTGGGGGTTCCCTAGGGAATTAGGGGTATAGCTGTCGCATGGCGGCCCGAAGGCGACAGTATGTGAATGTCAACATCAGAGTATGTGGTTGCGTGTATGAGATGTCAACCAGAGCAACGAAAGTCCCTCCAGGGTAAGCATTACCCATAGTTTTCAACTCTGCCTTCTCAAGAATGTCTAGTGCTCTATCTTCCTGTGTGATCGATATGGTTTGGTGGAACTGTAGGGGAAGTGCGGCAGCAAAGATAGGTTCCATTTTTGCGCACGCCCCAAGTGCCTGCCAAGCCCTCGTAGTGCAGTGCATGGTATTGATCTCCATTTGAGACCTATCCACACGTCTGTGTGGGAGGATGGCTTTGAGTGGGATGGGTTTTGCATCATCATGCTCGACTGCAACATGTGGTTGTATCCATGGGGATGGTACCAGTAATGTGCAAAATGGGCTTGGGCACACAGATGAGATAGTTGCAAATCTGGTGCACTAAAACACCACTGAGCATATGTGAGTGTAAGAAGGTCCCAAGTGATCCTCGGTTGTTTCCCCATCCATGCCAATGTTATCATATGTGCCCTTAGTGTTTTGAAAAAATGCTGTGGCAGGACTATAGGTATATTAATAAATAGGTAAAGAATTTTGGGTAGCACTACCATGTTCATGACAGCTATCCTGTCTGCGAAAGACAGTGGTAGCCTGTACCAGGGCCGGACTGGGAACCAAAACCGGCCCTTGCAAAGTGCTCGGCTGGCCCCCCGGGGGTTGGGGGTGCGGCCGAGCACTTTGCCACGGCCGGTTTCGGCCGATTTTGTTACAGGGGCCGATATTGCAGCTAAGCTGCAAAAACGGCCCTGTAACAAAAACGGCCCCCCAGGGGCCCAAAACCGGCCCCCACCCTGACGGCCCACCGGGGAAACGCCCGGTGCCCGCTACGGCCAGTCCGGCCCTGGCCTGTACCACCTGTGCACTTGTTCATCTAGCTGTGAGACAGCCCTGTCATAGTTAAAATGAATCACCAATTCCGGATCCCCATGGATCCAGATTCCCAAATCTTTACCAGGGTCCGTGCTCCACACCAAGGGTCAGTTCAGTGGGTACGACCATATATTCAGAGTCAGAAAAACAATGCCCGATTTTGATCAGTTAATGCTTAGGCCCAAGTATCGCTCGATCCAAATGTATTCCTGGATTACTGATGCTAGATGTGTGGTAGGGTTTCTGACGTATAATACCATGTCATCCGCATACATGTCATCCGCATACCGGGAGATACTAGGGGCTGCAGCCTGAATTGTAATGGGGAGGCTGCATGCCGCTGGCGGATCACGCACAGTAGTGATTCCAGAGTAATTGCAACTAATATTAGTGATAAAGGGCATCCCTGCTCCATGCCCCTGTGGATGAGCAGCACCTCAGACGTGTTACCGTTGGTGCACACCCGAGCTACTGGTTTAGTGTGTGTCCAGTCGAAAATGGATTTACAGCTGGGGAAAAGCTCTGTGTGGGAGCACCTGAATCTCTGGCCCAGCGGCAACGTCAGATTGACTTGGCAGGTTTATCTTAGTTCTCTGGAGGTCTTTGGAGCCAAAACATTTCTAAATCTCAGATTTTTCAGGATGTTTCGACACAGCCAAGGCAAGGGTTTGAGGACCTCAAGAAAAGAAATTGGGCGTCAAGACTCACTCCAGCAGAAGCCACCAGCAAGGACCAGGGTAGGTCCAATTGGAATTGGTCAGCTAAGCTCTTCATGAAAAGGGCTTCTAACAGCTTGCTGTGTTCCCTAAAAGACAGAAGGTCTGCCAACTGACCCGTGGATTCAACTTCCATCTCCTGGGTGCAAGTGGGTGCAGGTCCAGTCTTTTAGGTCTCATCACAGGTCTCAACTGTAGGTGCAGTACTTCTTCTGTCTTTCACAGACCCAGTAGTGTTCTGAAGAGGGTGCCAGGGTGCCACTTTAATGCCTGGCACTAGTCTGTGGGGTGCTGGTGACCTCTCAGCCTTCCATGAGCAGTAGGGAAAAGTTCCCGGGGTAAACCCACCCACTTTAGCAGCATATCCTCTCTGCCTTATTGCAAACACCACAATGCCCATCTCTACCTAAAACCAAGATAGCAGGACCTTTCTTCCTGTGTCTAGAACTCCTTTGCCCACCCAAAAATGTGAACTGAAACAAAAATAAGGTGATGGATGGAATGCTTGAATTAATCTCAGCCACTGGCAATTGCTCGAGGCTGCATACCAGTCCATTGTTTTTCACCCACTGTGCCACCTCCGTTTGAAATCAGGCATATGCAAAGCAGTCTTGACCCTGTTCCAATATGAACAGTCCAGCCCAAACTACCAGGTCCTCCCTGAACAGGAACCTAAGCAAACTAAGAACGGTGTTGCCCTTGTTAGGACTCATCAGTAAGGTATACCTTTGTTCCAGTGGCACAGTGAGCACGGAACCCATGTCTTGCCATACCCGTTGCACTTAGACTGTCAACTGAAAAAACAACAAGGTGATGGATGGAATCCTTGAATTAATCTCAGCCACTTGCAATTGCTCAGAGCGCATCCTAGTCTATCGTTTTTCACCCACCATGCCACCTCAGCATGGACCCAGACATATGCAAATCAGTCTTGACCCTGCTTCAATAGGAACAACCCTGCCTAAACGTCCGGGGAAATTACCAACCCCTCCTCTGTAGTCACTTCAAACCAGTTTTGTGGGCAGCTACTCTCCCACTGTTACTGGTGCCTGGTTGACTAACTGCAGGCTAGGCCTTTTTGAAGTTAATCAAGTCCCTGGGCACAGCCCAGGTGGTTCTCCTGCCAGAGGTACAGAAAACCTCCCCTTTGTTTCAGCTCTACTAGCAAATTCACACCCCATGAAGGGGGTTATTCAGCTTCTGGGTGACAGTTGAAAGATGCAGATGGGCTTCTAGAGGCTTTAGGCAGGGAAAAGGTGACTTTCTAAAAGTCTATTTTCTAAAATATTTATTACAATTCTGACATTACTAGTGGAGTAGACTGTAATAAATATTCTAAAAAGCTCAAGAATGAACTTTGTTACAATTCCGTAGGTGGAGATAATATTATTGAATTTAATAGTGTATCCCAGTGCTTTTCTATGAAACAGCTAACCCTGCTACAATGCACAATGGATGCTGCAGCCCTAAAGTGACATTTAGCTTACAAGCCCTAACTACACTTGGTACCATAGATCAGAGACTTATAGGTTAAGTTCAAGTATGCTAATTAGGAGTACAGTTAATTTTGATATGTTTTTGGGGTCAGAGTACATGCACTTTGGCCTGTTTATTAGAGTCCCAGTGCACAGTGTCAAAAAACCAGCAATCCAAAAACAGGGGGTGATCATGGAAAAAGAACCATTTTTCTACACATCATAGGTCTTCTTTATAAGATGGACGTTAACTCAGAAAGCATGTCCCCTGAGCCTGGAAGAAGACAGGCAAAATGTTGAATACATTATCCATTGACTTTCAATCTCCACTCACTGGGTATATATGTGACTGACTTAGTAAAACAACCATTAAGCTGTGCGTCACAAAAAAGAGCAGAATGGGACATTTAACTGCCAGTCCAGCCATTTCTGTCGAATATTCTACAGGGTTATCAGGCAATAGATGGAGGCGGTGTGATGACGCTCCACCGGGGAGCAGTCTCTACAGACCTCCTTACCCGAACACTAAGGGAAATTCAGTGAGGCCCATCCACCCAAAGGTTGCTTAACATAGGACCAACAAAATGCAAGTTTTACTCTGGGCGGTGTTTGCCAATGTATCAGCAACATTTTAACACCAAAAGGTACCTCACTTGTTGCAGTGGGAGGGGTGAATGTATTATGCCTGTGGCTTGTCTCTGTGCAAAAGAGGTCTGCCTGACAGATCCTTGATGGGTTTGAACCACAACTGTCACCTAATGTCAGGTCACTTGAATTCCCCATGGACACCAACCCTTTCCTCTAGGAGCACACTGCCCAAAAACCCAGAGACATTGTGGTCCCAACTCTCGTAAATAACGTCAAACTGTTTATTCTTGAAGAAAGTGATTTCAAAGCTTCTGTTCAAGCTCTCATACTCTTACATCTGGATGGTCATCATGCCCCACTCCATGGCCTTCCACACTCCTCACTGGCACCCATTAATCACATCCTTCAAGCCGCAGTACGTCTCATCCAAGGCCCTGAAGAAAAATAATCATATCATGCCTATTGTGATGGAACTCCATTGAGTCCATTTACTGGCCCACACAAACAACGAAGCCAACTGTATCATTTACAGAGCCATCACGACCAACACCCTTGATTATCTTGCAGGCAAGCTCTACATCTCTGGGTGGTTCTCACTACAGCTGTAAGCAGGACACTATCAGACTGCACACCAAGAAGTGTAAAATAGAACAAAAACAGACAGCACTCCTTTTCCATCTCTGCACCAAATGTCTGGAACAACATGCTCATATCCATCAGGACCACCCAAATGCTGCTTCAATTTAGGAAAGATTTGCAGAAACACATCTTTAAAGGTCACTATATCACAATGCTTTACTAGATAAGCCCAAAAATATTCAAGGAATGATCAATGCAAAAACAACATTTTGCTCCCGTCAGATTGGCCAAAAGTCAATGAAAAATCCCTAAATATTTATAATATAATCTGGAAATGTTGAGTCAAAATTGAACCTGCACTTGTGAAATATATTCAGTCTAGCGTATTCTTTCTTAACACTGTCTTTACTCCTTTTGACAAGAGCACCAAACATAGCCATTTACATTCAATGACACTCTCTTTTACCTCCCAGGGTATTGCGCCTGAATATCAACATTTAATTCTTGAGGAATACATAGGAGATACAGATGACCCCATAGAAATAAGAAACCGCTTTGTTGAAGGCATTGGAGATATGATATTTGTTGTCCCGTCAGTGAAAGCTGCTAAACTCCACAGAGGTAAGATTCAAATTCCTTTTTTAGCACTGCGTCCTTTGTCTAGTTACATTGGCTCGGGTCTAGAGGCAGGCTTTAAAACTTTCTCATATGTTTGTAACTTGCAGCACTCTGAGTTACTTTACATTGGATCTGTAGTGTCGAAGTTTCGTCCACTGACGAACTTTCATTTTTGTTAGTTTCTCTCAAATTGTTTTTCTTGTGGCCAAGATTCAGCACTAAAGCAGTGTACAATTGACTGGTTAACACATATTTAAGAATTTGAATGTTAATTACAGGATATTCTTAATTTGGTAGTCACAGCATATTGTTTTTCAAAATGTTACCATTTGAAATCCTTGCCTTGGATAAATACTTGGGCTGTATCACGCAAAGTGAGCACTGGGAACAGTTAGTTAATACACAATCCATGCTGCAGTTTTTTGCTGACTTGTGTCTTAGCTAGTTGAAGAGCTGGAGCAGCACTATTTTACCATCTTAGTCACTGGTAAATGGTTGCTTGTCAAAGGAACTTCAAGGTATGTGCTGCTTTTGGCTGGAAATAAAGCAGTATTCTCTGCTATGTCTAAAGTAAACCACAGAACATAAGAGGAAAACATAACCGCACACTTAAAACATAACAGGGCATATCACAACAAAACAGTCAAAACGGGATGCAACACAGTAACAGCACTACAACAGAACAACAACAGAACAAAATCATGCTGAAATAATTCTGCACAAAAACACATACAAAGAACTGTAAGTCCTAATAAAGACGATTAATCATGTACTCCAAGGAATGATTCTTCACATTTAATAATGCATCATAAAAAAATGAATTTCATCCAAGAATAAAGAACACAGTGAGGGGAACCAACGTGCTTAGTGCTCAAGCAGATGGTGATGCACATATGTAATGTACAGAAATATATGTGTATCACAATTTCCATAAAGTTGCAGCCCATATAGTACACATTTATTATAATAAAGCGGGTTCCTCCTTCCCAAGTCAAAGAGGATTACTTTAGAAGCCATCCCAGAGTCAATGAATGGTCATCCAATTACTGTAGAAGTCTTTTTCTCATCAGCAGACATCATCAAGCTCTTGAGATCATCAGCAAAGCTAAGAAACTGTGCTCTGATGATCTGAGGATGACTTGAAAATGAGTACCTGATTTCTTCACAAAATAGGATTGTTCATGATGACTTCAGGATGACTTGAAAATGACTAACTGATTACCTATCTAATGAGAGTGTTCCTGATGACTTGAAGATGGCTTGAAAAGGAAGATCCGATTTCATCATAAGCGCTAACAAGATGAAATAGTTTCCGACCATTTGAGGACAATTTTTCACGACTCCAAGGGCATATTCACAATATTCTTTTAATTTATGTTAGAAAAGCTGATCAGACGGATTGTTTTAGAACTATTTGCTTATTACTTAACAATGAATACCAGTTAGGTATTACTTAAGTTAGTATTATGAATGCCATGATACAAAGGAGTACTGCGGATTTTACATAAATTAGTTTTACCTACTAGCACTTTGCCCCTTTCTGTACAGCAAAACATAAGCAAGTCACTGGTATGCAATCCTTGAGTGCAGACTATGCTCATGATTTTACTGGAAAGACTGTTCCTCTTAAAAGAGCTTAAAAGCATTAATTAGTTTTCTTCTACTTATTCTATCCATGGTGGAGGTTTGGATGCCGAACCTTTAAAAAGTGGTATTAGGGGCTTGTGGTCGGTGCTGAAGACAAACGGGTGCCCGTACAGGTAAATGTGAAAATGTCTGCAGCCCCAGTGAATTGCAATTGCCTCTTTTTTGATATGAGAGTATTGCTGTTCGGTGGGGGTCAGAGCTCGGCTGGCATAAGCGATGGGGGCCTACTCCCCGCACTGTTGTTTCTGGGACAAGACAGCTCCTAAACCTGTGGGGCTGGCATTTATTGACAGCTTGGTGTTGTTGCTGGGGTCAACGTAGGCCAATGTGGTATCAGCAAACAAGGCTTGTTTGGGGTCCTGGAATGATTTTTCTTGTTCACGACCTCACTGCCAGGGAACTGACAACTTGGTGAGGTCTCGTAGCGGACCCTGTGAGTTGTGTCAAGTTGTGCATAAAATGGCCACAGTATGTGACTATGCCTAGGAAGTTTCTCAATCCGGACACGGTGGAGGGTGTAGGCGCATTCTGGATGCCATGAACTTTGGCTGGGTCAGGGGTGATTCCCTTTGCTGAAAAGTGGTATCAAAAAAGCATTTCTCCTCTTTCAGAAATTTACACTTTTCCTTGTCCAGAGTGAGGCCGCATGTTTGCAGTCGATGGAACACTGACCACAGTCTTTGAAGATGTTCCTTCAGGGTGAGGGCATGGACCAGGATGTCACCACTGACATTCAGGACGCCAGTTAGACCTGCCAGAACTTCTCTGATAATGTCCTGAAATACCTCCTCTTCACTGGAGATGCCGAAGTTGAGGCATTTATATTGTCACAATCCAGGGTGAGTGGAGAATGTGGTCACATGCCGGGTTTCAGGAGCTAAGAGGATCTGGTGGTATCCAGATCCATTTTCGAGAACTA
This sequence comes from Calotriton arnoldi, assembly GCA_963921515.1. Taxonomy (NCBI): domain Eukaryota; kingdom Metazoa; phylum Chordata; class Amphibia; order Caudata; family Salamandridae; genus Calotriton; species Calotriton arnoldi. The sequence continues at coordinate 3,016,136 of CAWUFW010001074.1, forward strand.
CCGAGAGCATGACAGCTCCCCCACAATGTCCTCCACAGTAGGTGTTGTGTGGTGCTCTCTATTTATGGCAGTGTTTGGGATCCTCAAGTCAACACATATATGCACTTCCCCTGGCTGTTTTAGCTTGCGGGCGACATTGATGAGCGACACCCAGGGCGTTGGACCTTCTACCTTCTCAATGATGCCTGCTTCTTCCAACATCAGCAGTTCGGCCTCCACTTTAGGTCGAAGGTGGAATGCTACACGCCGATGTCACAATACTACCAGTTGCACCGTTTGGTCAATGTAGAGGTGTGCCATTCTGTCTTTGAGGCTCCCAATGCCTAGAAAGAGCTGCTCAAACTCATCCAGAAAGGAGTCAAAGGGCACTGTCATGAACCCCAAATGCGAACTGGACCAGCTGTACCCATGCCGCTGTGTGGCAGCTGAGCAATTTATCTGCTCCTCCCTCTGTGATGTAGACTTTCATTTTGGTGGCTTGCCCTTGGTGGCTAATGGTGAAGGTGAAATCGCCTGCTATTGGAAGGCACGTGGAAGTGCCATAGGCATATACCCTGGTGATGGAAGGGCGCAGTGCCGGTGGTGAGGCCATACCTTTGTGCAGCAACATAGGTAGGATGTTGATGGAACCCCCGTGTCGATAAGCGCTACTAAGGGTTATCCTTTGACCATGACTTGGCACCAGGTGGCACAGCGGATGCGACCTGGGTTCGGTGCCACGATGTGAATGATGTGGACGGTACCTTCGGATTCATCGTCATCCATGTTGTAGGCCTCCGCTAGTATGGACTTCGTGTCCACTCGGTTGGCTGTCTTCTTCCTGGGCCCTCTTGTTGCAGGTGTGGACCGACAGACCTTGGCATAATGAGTCATTTTGCACATGCTGAGATTTTTTGCTCATTCGCTGGGCAGTCTCCCTCATGTGGGGTGGGGCCTCCACCCCGCCCGCCTGCATGGCTTGGCAGCTTGCAGTGACTTGGGGCAGCTTTTAATGTTTTGAGGTGAAGAGGTGGCACCTACTTAGTTGACGGGTTCGGCCTTGATGGCTCGCTGGAGTGTGGCCTCTATACGAGGGGTTCGCAATTTCGATAGCTCCTTCTTTCTGCCCATGGTGGGAATATCATCCTTCGTCATGCGGGGCACCTGAAAGATGTGTTCCAGCAGTTTTGCTGACGTGCACCCCAGATGAATTGAGCCTGGATTTCATCCTGCTTGTCAGGGAGGGTGCAGATGGTTGCCAGCTCGCAGACTCTGGTACAGAATTCATCCACCGGCTATTCGGAAGTATGCCGGGCTTGCCTGAGCAGGAATCACTCATTGTCAGGATTGTCTAGAGGTGCAAAATGAGTGATGAGAGCCGCCTTGAGCATAGAGTAGGTGAGCGGAGGGCCAGCCTTACGTACTTTTTTGGCTAGTTAGGTCGCCGCCTGTCCACCTCAAGTCCAATTGCTGCAGAGTATGTTTTGAGATGGTTCACCTACGTTTTCCACTTGGTGGCTTGAGAGGATGGCGTACCAGAGACAACAAAAGATTCAATGGTGGGTATAGATGCCATGTGTGCAGGTGTTTGGAGCCTCTCCTAGTGGCGTCTGTAGCAGAGGTGGAGAGGGAGAGTAAGGCGGGCCGTGGTGGTGATATAGTTCCTTACCCGATCGTTTCCTTTTGTCTTGGTTGCACCAGGTGGTGACACAACCAGTGGGTTTTCCTTTTCACAGCTTTCCCAGGGCGGGAGATGGATGTGGTGCTTCCTGTTGCCTTCTCAGTGGTGGTGACGTTGGCCTTGGGCAGCGAAGTCTGGGGGTGTGGGCTGCTGTACCATGGTGCCAGAGTGACTTCTGCTGGCTACGTGGGATGCGTTTGTGGATTGCAGGCCTGTTGGTGCTAAGGGGGCAGGCATAGGCAAAGTCCTTCTCCTAGATTTATTTAAAAAAAAAATGCTTTCTTTGGTTTAGCAGCCACCATTCACTGGTGGCTGGTGGTTGCTCCTGTGATGGGCCAAGATGGGTCAGTGGCGTAGGCCTGGGCTAGTCTCTGAGCCCCTACTTGTCCCAAAAATTGTACTCGCCGAGCACGTGATACTGATTAAGTAGAAGGTTGTGTGAGCAGTTGGCCGTGAGGTACGGGCCACTGTCTGTGAGTCTTACTGTGATCGGGAGTGGCCGGTGGGCGGAGTCGCGCTGTCTGTTGGAGATGCCAGCGAGAGTAGAGCACCAGACAAGGCAAAGTGCTATGTCAAGGGCGGGGATCCTGTCGCCCGTTGTTATATTCTGGGCCTGGCTACTGTTCGGGGCTCAGGGCATGCTGCATAGGCCGTGACCGGCGTAAATAATGAGCCTCACACACGCTCTGTGATGATCTGGAGCAGGACTGCCTATGCACAGCCCCACCCATTTATTTATGCCCGCGGAGACATGACCATGGTCAAAACCAAACAGGAGTTGCAGGCTAGTGTGTGAACTCAAAACACCCCTCCATGGCCTGCCCTCTATTTTGGCAGTGTGAATGGGACTTTATTGAGGTAAATGTCAGTTTGGGCTTTGTTTTAGAAAACGGGGCATGCCTTTTCAAACCTGGAGAGTGTCCTTTTTATTTAAAACATTTTTTTTGCATAATTACTCCTACTCGTGATGAACGTGGTATGAGTTGGAATGTCTTTGATAAGGCTGGCACGTTTTTCAGTTTTCTTTTCACGTTGTGAAGTCTACTTTCCTCTCTCTTGCAATTCTCTCCATTGTGTTCTGCATCTCCGCTTCCCTCCTGCATTGTTTTTCCTTCTCTGAATCCTCACCCTCTGGAGCCCCCTCTTCCTGCACTATTCTCCGCTATTAATTCACTCTCTATTTTCCTCCTCTTTATTACGACTCCCTTTTTCCTACGAAGTCTTCTGTCCCCTCTCTTTTCACGTTATCATGGCTTTGTCACATTCTCCGTTCATAAATCTCCCTTTTCTCTGCTGCTCCCTCTTGCACTCTAAACTCCACCCCTATTTGTCATTTTTGCACTTTACTCCCCTCCTTCCTTCTTTTCTCATAGCTCATCTCATCCCACATTTCTCTGTTCTTACCCTCTACACCCCTCTCATATCTCTTTTCTTACACTTTCCACACCACTGTCTCTATTACACTCCTCTCTCCCCATGTCCTCGCCTCCACTCCCCTGTTTTCTCATTCTTTCCCTCGTTTTTGCACGCTTCCTTCTCTTACACCCACTCCTCTTTCTCGCTTCTCTTCCTTATACTATCATCCCTTTTGCTACTCCTTTTCTATTTTGAACTAATCTCTTCATTCTCCTCTTTCTTGCATCATTCCTTGGACTCTTCTTTCTCTTGCAGTCTTCATTCTTCGCGGTCTTGTTTTTATAACCTTATCGCTGCCTACTCTTTTCTTCTGTCTTTCCTCCAATTTTCTTGCTGGCCTCCCTATCCTCCCATAGTTTGTATATTAAGTAAATGGTGCTAATAGAATGGCCCTCAGCCTCTTCATTATGAGAAGAAACAGCCCTCTGCTAACATACCCAGGGCTGGTTTTAGGGTGGTGCGGCCGGTGCAGCCGCACTTGGCACTGACTTGGAGGGGGGGGGGTCACTGACCTCATGGGGGTATGCCGTGTTTAGCAATTACTTACAATTTAAAAGCACCTGCTGCAGAGTTCCTGCAGAGAACAAAGCAAACACAAGGAGATGATTGACGGAACCCTGTGCCTCATGGGAACAGTCCAGCCCAAGACTGATTTGCATATAGCTGTGTCTGAACTGGGGTGGTGAAGTGAACTAAAGAACAATGATGGATTCAACCCAGATCTGTGACTGGGGGTGAGTGTCTGAAAAGTTTCAGCGCTCCGTCCATCATGTCCTTGTGTTTGCTTTGTTTGCCCCAAGTTGGCAGGGTATGCCCAGACGTGGGTCCCTTGCTCACTTTGCCACTGGATTCAAGCTAGTCTGGCTGATGAGGGCTGTTAGCCCGAAACTGGTCCCAGGATGCTTGTTTCCGGTCCAGGGCAGACATGGCTTGGCAGTTCGGACTGGACTGTTCCTATGAGGCACAGGGTCAAGACTGATTTGGATATAGCTGTGTCTGAACTGGGATGGCGAAGTGAGCTAAAGAACAATGATGGATTAAACCCAGATCTGTGACTGGGGGTGAGTGTCTGAAAAGTTTCAGCGCTCCGTCCATCATGTCCTTGTGTTTGCTCTGTGGAATTAAGAACCAGAACAATTAGAGTGTTCCTTGTATTTATTCTCATGTATTAGAATGTTGAGTCAGATGCTTGGTGCTGGTGACAACGCTGCTTGCCTGGGCCACGCTCGGGGTTGCCAGAATAAAGAAGTAACTTATTTATTCAACTCACTTCCTCATTGTCACTTCATGAATTTGGCGACGAGCTGGCAACCTCGTGAACCCACAGAGTGCCGAACTTGGATATTCACACATACTTTTGTGGCCTTTACTGCTGTCGTGACGATGCTGCGGTATTCAAGAATGCTTTCAATGTATTTCTGAGGAGGATAAGACGAACCATGACTACTGCTGTGCTGTTCAGAGTTCCTGTGCGGTTCTGGCACATTTTTACTTAATTTCGACGTATCCTGCACTTCGGAGGAAGAACGGTTAGGTAAAGTTATTATTTAACTTGCCTGCTCGTTCCATTGGTCATCGCTAGCATCCTCTCGTGCTCCATCTTCTTCTATGACTCGTGTGGATCTGTGACGTGGCCGGAGCTGTGACGAGGCCATACGTCTACACGATTCTTCATTGGAATTCAGTACCGACGGCAGCACGTAAGCATAGGCACGCTAGGTTGTGACTTCGACGTGCTGCCATCTTTGTTTTCCTCATAGCGGTGAATACATCACAACTCGCTTTGTTCTCGGAAAGTGTCTTTGCAAGTAATTGTTTCTTTGCACTTTTATTCTACATACTTTGGTCTACAACCAGCGCATTCTGCAGCAACTATCGTATGTTTAACCAGCGCATTCCACAGTATTTATCTTATATCTTAACTAATGCAGTAAGTACATTTATTTACACTTTTATTCTACATACATCGGTCTACAACCAGCGCATTCTGCAGCAACTATCTTATGTTTAAACAGCGCATTCTGCAGTATTTATTTCTAATTTTAACTATTTCAGTAAGTACATTTACCGTTTTTGCCTTAAATTACATTTTCATTAGTATGTCTACACCGGAAAAACCTCCTAGAAGCAGTTCAGCCTTCAACCTGAATTCACCTAAAGAGTTTTTATCTTCCCCTGGTGATCCAAATATTCAATGGCTTGAATGGAAAGAATATTTTTTAAATTACATTGCCAATTTGGAGGATTGTAGCGGGTCTTTTTCCCCAGAAAGAAAAAAAAGAATTTTAATGTACTGCTTAGGTCCTGAAGGATTAAGAATTTATAACCAGCTTAAAAAGCGTGATAGACCTGGTGATTTGGATGTTTTTAAATTGGCGTTAATGGACTTGGATGAACACTTCTCTCCCACAGTGTGTGAAGCAGTTATGAGGCATACCTTTTTCCAAAGAAAACAAGAAAAACAAGAATCTATTGAAAATTACGTCTCTGCACTTAAAAAATTAGCCATTATTTGTAAATTTGGTAATCTCCATGATGATTTCATAAGAGACCAAATCAGAATGTATACAAAAAATAAGTCTATTCAAGATAGGTTATGGGTAGATGGGGTTTCTAGTCTCAAAGACATTATGGCTATTGTTAAAAAAGCTGAGCTGTCGGAACGCTGTGCTAAAGTTACACTGGGTCAAGGCAAAACCGAAGGGGCTAATTCTGTGAATAAGTTTTCTGATGGTAAAAAAAAGATTTCCTTTAACCCTACACAACATAATAGTAAGAAGGAATTTAAAAAATATGATCGGGGTGATAACACCAGAAACCCTAATTATGCTTGTTACAGGTGTGGAAGCTCTGCTCATTCTGCATGTTTTGACAAATGTCCTGCTAAATCTGCCAAATGTATTGAATGTGGTTTAATTGGGCATTTTGCCAGGGCTTGCATGCGCAAAGGGAAAAAGAAACGGAAAGGTAAAGTTACGTGCATAAAGGAGAGTGAGGATGAGCATTCTAGTTCTGAAGATAGTAGTGATGATTGCAACACAAAACACGACAAAAGCAACATTTTAAATATTTCTAGTCAATCTGGAAGTAAACTTCTTTGCTGGGTTTCTTTTGGTGGGGTTTCCTTACAGGTGGCAGCGGATTCAGGTTCTCCCTACACCATAATTGCAGAGGATATTTGGGTGAAACACTTTGTTGGTGTAGTAGGGGATCAATTGGAGTCATCTGATATTTGTCCTGAGAGGTATACTAGAGAGAAAATAGATGTCATTTGCTTTAGACAACTTGTTTTTAGATTTAAGAGTAGACATGCCCTATGCAAGTTATACGTAGCTAAAGAGGGACCCACAGTTTTGGGCTGAAAAGATCAAAAAAAGTTCAAGATTATACTTGATCCCAATAGCCCAGAGCAAGTACTAGTGGCTTGTGAAGAAGAAGACACCAAAAACTGGGTCTTACACGAATTTCCTGCTGTCTTCAATGGCAAAATTGGTAAGTTGAAGGATTTCACTCATGTCATCAGATTAAAACAAGGTGCCACACCCAAAATCCACAAAGCACGCAACATTGCCTTCATCGTTAGAGATAAAGTAAAGGCAGAATTAAAAAAATTACTGGACGCTGGCATCATAGAGCCTATTGAAGCTTCTGAATGGGTTTCTCCATTAGTTGTAGCCAGACGTGCCAATGGCAAGGTACGTCTATGTGTGGATTTGAGAGGACTCAATGATAATATCATTGTGGATCAGTTTCCCCTCCCACGCATCGACGAGATGTTAACGTTAACAAGAAATGCCAAGTGGTTTTCCACTTTAGATTTATCCACTGCTTACCACCAGGTTATCTTAAACAAAAAGTCTAAACATTTAACAGCTTTCTGCACACCTTTTGGATGCTGCCAGTTCAAACGCATGCCTTTTGGTTTAGCGTCCGCAGCGGCCATCTTCCAAAGACTTATGTTTGAACTTTTTGGTGATTTAAAGGAAGTGACATTCTTTCAAAATGATATCTTGATTATGGGTAAAACTAAACAACATCATGATGAAGTTTTAAGGAAGGTACTTTTCATTTTATGTAAGAAGGGTTTAACTGCTGAAATTAGTAAATGCAAGTTTGCTGAAAGGAAAGTCACTTACTTAGGACATGAAATTAGTGACAAAGGTATTAAACCCAAGGAGAAACTTGTTGAAGTTATCAACAAAGCTCCTTCGCCCAAGAACAAGGATGAGTTACGCTCATTTCTGGGCTTGGCAGAGTTCTACTCTAAATTTGTTGAAAATTTTTCAGAAAGAACTCATGAAATGCGTTCTATGTTAAAGAACAAATCTAAATTTGAATGGACTAATGTTTGTCAAAAAGCCTTTCTTGATATCAAGGGTGCCATCAGTAAAGCTCCCAAATTACAAGCTTTTAATCCCACAGCTACAACCTTTGACACTACAGATGCTAGTGGCAAGGGTTTGGGCAGTGTTCTCACCCAAATTGATGACCGGGGTGCAGAAATTGTCATAGCATTTGCCTCCACGTCACTTTACCCAACGGAACAAAAGTACTCCGTTATTGAGAGAGAGACATTGGCCTGTGTATGGGCTTTGGAGCATTTTCGGAAATTTTTGTGGAGGAGGAGGTTTACTGTTCGCCTTTAATGAAATTGCTTACTACTGATGGTTTATCAAGGGCGTCTGCAAGAATTTAATTATGATGTTCAATATGTTCCTGGGAAAAAGAATGTCACTGCCGATTTTTAAGTAGATTGCCTCTGCCTCTTAGAGAAGTCAATACCAGTTCTTGGAATGATGTTTGTGTTGCAAGTATTTTTTACAATTCTGAAGAGAAAGATTTACAAAGAGAAGAGTGGGAGAAAGATCAAGAGGACAATGAAACTCTCAATCTTGTCAAGTATAACATTCAAAATGGTTGGGGTTGTGTCAAATCCGAACTCCTTGGTGAACTAAAAGCGTTTTGGGAAGTCAGGAATGAATTGGGGGTTGATGGCATGTTTGTTGTGAGAGGTGACAAGGTTATTCCACCACTCAGTTTAAGAAATAAGATCATTTCTCTTTGTCATGAAGGTCACAGTGGCATTACGTGAACTAAAAAGAACATTAAGTCGCTGTATTGGTGGCCAAAAATTGACATAGAAACTGAAAGGTTTGTAAGGTCTTGCATTGAATGTGAGAGCTCTGATAAGTCACAGAAAACTTTTAATCCTCCTTTAAGTTCCTTAGGTTGCCCTTCTCTTCCCTGGGATGATGTGGCGTTGGACATTATGGGCCCTGTCGTGTGGAGTGATGGGTCACAAAAGTATATCCTTGAGTTAGTGGACTTGTTTTCCAAATGGATTGAACTTAAAGTTGTCAGTAAAGCTGATACTAGTAATGTTATTGATTTTTTGGACAGTGTATTTGTGCGTGAAGGATTTCCAAAAACATACTTACTGATAATGGTGTCCAATTTAAGTCTGTTGAAATGAAAGAGTTTCTTTAAATGGCAGGTATTTCGCATAGATTTTCTGCACTCTATCATCCTAGGGGAAATGGTGCTGTGGAAAGGGTCAACCGCATTATCAAGGGCGTATTGCAATTGGCTATTCAAGGTAGGAAGAATTTGGATTGTGAACTCAAGAAGATGCTTTGGACCTACAGAGTTACTAGCCATGATTGCATTGGTGAGAGTCCCTTTGGTGTAATGAGAGGCCGTATTCCTTATTCCAAGGTCAATCCAGGTTGGATGGATAGGAGCAAACAAGTAGAGTGGGATGCGGAGAGAATCAGGAGTTGTATTTTAGCTTCTCAACATAAGATCAAAGAATACTTTGATAAGAAACACGGTGTCCGTGATGTGAAGTTGACTGCTGGTCAATGGGTTCGTGTAAAGTCGAGTAGGAAAGTTACTAAAGATCAAAGCAAATTTAGTTCTCCTGTACAGATTGTCAAGGTCATGAACAACACTATGAAGTTAGCTGATGGTAATGTTTGTCACATGAGTCGTTTATCCTTAGTTAAGAATATTCATGGTCACATACTGAAGCATTCCAAACAGCATGGTCATACACGTGGCTACTGGTGGATTAGTGTTCACCCTGAGAAATCATCCACTTCAGATCTTGTTAATTCCAAATTTTGTATTCAGAATGGGGATGATCTGAGTGATCTGAGTGGTCTTTCGACTGAAGCTCGCTCTGAGCCTAGGGTTGACTCTGGGCAAAGTGAGTTTGCTGAGAAGAGAGTTAGTACTTTTGGTAGAAGTATTGTGAAACCTAAGTGACTTGAAGACTATGTATGTGATTTATAAATGTCGTACTATTGTGTACAGCTTCACCAGTTCTCCTTTTTGTTTTATTTTCATTTTTTTTTTTCTGTAAGAAGGGGGATGTGTAGTATTGGGGTTTCATTATTATGTGGTTTCTGTATATTTCCTATTGTAGAATTGTTATGGTTCTGTGGAATTAAGAACCAGAACAATTAGAGTGTTCCTTGTATTCATTCTCATGTATTAGAATGTTGAGTCAGATGCTAGGTGCTGGTGACAACGCTGCTTGCCTGGGCCATGCTCAGGGTTGCCAGAATAAAGAAGTAACTTATTTATTCAACTCGCTTCCTCGTTGTCACTTCAGTGGTCCAACCGAAGGTGCCTAACCAACCCCCAACATCCCAGCTTACCTCTCCAAGTGGTGTTCGCACCCAGAAGACCTTCGTCCCCGAACCTGCAGTGTGTTGGCAAACCGGAGACTCCCCATTGAAAGCTACAGGGCACCCGACACCAAAACAGCACTCTGCATCCGGCCGCCCCAGTGCCGCTGAGGGTGCATATTTTGTGCTGGCCTAAACCCCCATTTGCCCTGAGCTTAAGTCCAGGAGCTTTGCTCCCATAACCCAGTGGCCTGCTTGTCAGCAGCCACCAACCGGAGGCCCCCTATCCCCCGTTGGATAACATTGGGCCTCAGCACTCTGCACCCGGCCGCCTTAGTGCCGCTGAGGGTGTAACAAGAGTGCATCCTTGACCCTGGGGGACCCCTGAGTCTAACCCCAGAATACCATCTCCCACAACAAAGTACTTACCTTTGAACCGATAACACTATTTTCCTCCATAGGATAACATTGACTGTTTTTCTAAGAAAAGTTTCTAAGTGTGGAGTTGGAAAATCTATGAAAACCTTTTACAACTGTACTAAATAACAAAAATGCTTTTACTTACCTGTTTACATGAAATGTCCCAGTGTAGTATCCAGGTATACTACACTGTGTAAGAAAAGTAATCTGAAAGTAATGTACTGGTCATTTTACTAAAAAGCCCATTCAAAGTATATGTACTGTATTTCAAATGCATTGCCTTTCTCAGTAACAGTACTGTAAATCAAAACAAAGTGCATATACAATTGCAATACAAACTGTGTTACAACTGCATTACTACTGTAAAGTATTTATTGCTTACCTGTGCCAGGCTTGCTTGGTTCTAGAAAATAAAATAACTAAAAGAATATTTTTATACAAAAACAATTGGTCTGAAGTTCAGTCTTTGAGTGTGTGAAATTATTTCCTGACTGAGGATGTATAACAAATGCTTAACACTGTCCTCTGATAAAGCCTTACTGCTCGACCACACTATCACAAATAGAAAGTGAGGTGCTATCTACTTTACCTCTGCCTACCTTTTGGGTTCCACTGGACTCTGTGCACACTATATCTCACTTTGGTATAGTATATACAGAGCCAGCTTCCTACAACTACTATCTTCCACCACTCGCACGACTCATTGCTGTACTTGCCACTCTGCTACAGACACTGACACATACACGAGGATATTTGTAATATCATGGAGCTACACTACTCACCAATATCACTTTTATTCTTACTGTGCTCAATGTACACACACATCCATTGGACACCACCCTTTCCCTGCTCCTTATTGAACCACCCACCAACACTCACCACTGATCACTGAACCTCATTCACACTCCTGCCTTAACATTTTCTTACTGGCAACACTGCACACTCTAGCCAAATTTACTCAGTCATACAAATCAGTCACCTACATATGTAGCAACTCGTAATACTGTTGACATCATATGCTTACTCTTCACTACTCAAAATACCACTCTTCACACCACCTATATGCCAATAGCCACTCGTACTGCAATCCAACTTGCAGCTGCACATGACTTCAGGATCACTTAACCACTCATGAGCATCCACCCCTTTTGCCCATATCATTTACTCACCATCAGTCTTTTATAACATCTCTCAATAATAATGTCAGTCTTTTACATCACATTAAAACTCACCCACACAAATAAGCATTCTCTGTAGCAAACCCACCTGTTCGGTCTCCCACATGCTTGCAGCCAAAGCATCCACTTATAACACCACTTGCATAATTCACAGCACTGTTCATTCATTTGAATTATTCACAGTTGAACTCACTCCTGTAACCATCGATTTACTCACAGTACCACTTCTCACCAATACACCACTTGGCCCTAAAGAGCACCACTGAGCTATGTTGAGCACTGTTCAGTGCCCCTTTCTCACCACAAACACATAATACAACCCACAGCACTTAATTGTTTGCACCATTTACTTGCCATAATCCACTTCTACCACTTACTGGCAACACCAATCACATCCCACAAGAAATATCACCCAGTCACTGACACCCACTCAACACAGCATGCATTTATCCGCCTGCAACGTTATACTCAACGCTATAACTCCACCCACCCACATACAATGACAGCACCAATCACGCACACCATTCCTTTGCCTTCATGTACTTAAAAACGTACTTTCAGCACCATTCATCTATATTGGCACACAAGCTCAATAAAACTTGCCTACACTACCCACTCTGCTTGCCACACTACTTGGACACTCATGCCACCATGTAGCCACTTGCATCAACTGGCCATCAACAGAACCACTGTTACCACACCACTCACTGTGAGCCAGTCATATTCTGCCTTGCATAGCCATGCCCAGCTTCACACATCTTTCACAATCTGATCGTAATAGATGACACACCCAAGTATCTTGCACCATACACTTACTACACCAGTTCATACAGCAGCATAAACCACTCAAACTAAGAATCCACAGCATTCAGTAAGACCGTCCTCCATAACCACTTGAACCCCATCAGTAATATTCTCAACAGCCTGTTGCAATACCTCTCATTTACAGCACTCCAATCATTCACTGAACTCTCAATGCCCTCTCCAGTCACAGACTGCTTGTATGGCTCACTGCCACCTACATTCCTTACATTGTTCATCCACAACACACTAGTCACACTAGTCACATACACAATCACTTACTTACACCACCTTCTTAGAACATCACTCACCAATTAAACCTGCTTGCCTTCACCTCCATCATGTAATCAATCTCAGCCATTTATACCTCACATCATCATCCACTCACCGCACAATCACTATTTTATGTAGCATTGCCCATCCACGCACTGACTGCCACTTGCCCAAGAAATACTTTGAAGCCCCCTACTGACTGCAATTATCTCCATGCCCTTCACCAAACATATCACTCAGATAGATTCAAAGTGGTTATCAGGGCAAGACTGGGTTCTCGTACTCTTTCAGGAAAGAATTCCAATCAAACAAGGATTCATTTTGATGGTTATTTATATAGGTGTTGTCACTCTATCCTTGAGAGTGAGTGAAAAACAAACTGACAGCCAACACGTGTTTCACCCCTTTACACGGCCATCCGGCCTGGGGCTTCCTCAGGGCGTTGCGAAATCATAGAAGAAACTGAGTCGTCTGTGAAGGAAGATCCTGAATTTTCTCGTAATATCGGGCGTAATGCCGGTCTGGTCAATCTCGATTTGCAGATCGAGATTGACCAGACCGGCATTACGCCCGATATTACGAGAAAATTCAGGATCTTCCTTCACAGACGACTCAGTTTCTTCTATGATTTCGCAACACCCTGAGGAAGCCCCAGGCCGGATGGCCGTGTAAAGGGGTGAAACACGTGTTGGCTGTCAGTTTGTTTTTCACTCACTCTCACGGATAGAGTGATAACACCTATATAAATAACCATCAAAATGAATCCTTGTTTGATTGGAATTCTTTCCTGAAAGAGTACAAGAACCCAGACTTGCCCTGACAACCACTTTGAATCTCGTCTATATATTAGGGGGTTAGGGGTTTCCCCCTGTCAAGGGCAAGTATTGCAACAAGAGTCTGCTCAATAACGGCCAGTAAGGGATCGGGACCTTTTTACCCCTTATCTCACAGAACTATATCACTCAGATAGTCTTGTTTGTTAACTCCCTGATAGCACATATCCAAAGTGACTCAAAATATGGTCATATAAGACACTTCTTTATCCACTGGCTAGAACTATGATCATTGAAAAAAGTATTTAATCAAACCATTCTCTATCAGCTATTGATGCCACTCATCACAGCAACAGCAATCACCCATCACTGCCTTTTACGTTAACTGTGATTCACACCACCATTCAACTGAAGCATCCCATCTGATCCCTCACAATACCATGCAAATGGATTGTTAACAGGTACTCAACCACAGCTTATCACAACATGCCTATCCCAAAGGCAAACATGTCTTGGTTCATCCTACACTTCCCTAGGCGGTGCATATACCTGCACTTGGAATCAGTTATGTACATGTGCCTCCACACTACTGAATAGGAGTGACAGAACAAACTGGGAGAGTAGAGTGGAGATAGGAATAAGGGTGCAGTAGTAGGGTTGTGGATTTAGTGGTTCTCTGGTTAGATTAACAACACTCCATTGCTATAAAGTTATAGAAGAAAAAATGGCAATCATAGAATCCCTTGATGTACTACTCATGGAATCATCTTGAAATTACAAACTTATCTTACACTCAGCAGGCCACCATTTCCTGCATCCATTTACCATGCACATAAAAAGTGGGACTAGCCAGTGGTATGCTGCAGTGATGCAATATTGACTGCTCTTCCATCCTGTCATAGATCATTTCTACAGGATGGGCAGACGAGACAGCACCATTGTTAATGGGTTGCTAGAAGCCAATCAGAAGGGTATAACAATTGAACAGTCTCCTGTGTCAGCATATGTGATTGGCTGCCATCTACTAATCAAAACAGCTTGCTTTTAGGCCATTCAGATTGGCTACGGGGAACATATTCAGAATAATAATGGAAAGCCCATGCCTTCTGGGGCAGTTTGAGATATAGGGTAGTACAGACAGCCAGAGTGCTGTCCCTATATTAAGGCTGACTAGTTTGCCTGTGAAGCGGGTGTAGATGTTTTTTGTGTTAAATACCCAGGACCATTCTGCAAGCAAGCTTTAAAAAAGGTGGATTTGGTACTTTTAAAATTTAGCAAAAATATTTACTCACTTTGCCGACTAGTACTAAGGAGATACCTGTGAGTAATACAGCATCACCCTGAAGTCATTTAGGTCATTCTGGGGTAACACAGCCCTATCTTAAAGTCCTCATGGGATCATTCGAGAGTATTAACGCCATTCTGAAGTTAGCATAATATCATCCTGAAATAATTCAGTCATCATGGGAACATCCTGGAGCTATACAATCCCATCCTGAAGTTGTCATGTTATCATCCTGGAGTAATACAGTATGACCCTGAAGACATCATGGGATCATCAGGAGTAGTAAAAGGTCATCACATGTTTTCCATTGAAGTCATTACAGCACCATCCTGGAGTAGTTTTTTTTGTGATGGCCCTAGAGTCATCTCATTTAAATATTTCTCCCAGTACACATACTTCAGGATGGTTTGGGATGCATTCACAAGATAATTAAAGGAATAGCCCAGCTGAAGTAATCAGATTTCTTCAGAATGACTCCAGGAAGATCTTCCTTTTAACTTGGGTTAATGGTCGACTCCGTTTTGATTCTTTAAAAAGATAGAATCATCATCAAGACTCCATTGAAACAAGACAAGAGCCCGAGGGGTAACTTCATAGGAGTGGGCCAAGAGAGGAGAAACAGTACAGAATGGGGAAACATAAATATGAATTGCATTATATACAGGCACATTATATACAGTATTTTACAATACCCTATGGTCACTTATTCAGAATGATGGTAATTGTGACTTCTATAGACCGAGGCACCAATATGAGGCCCATTGACTCTCTGAAATCAAACCATATTTGTGTGTATATGCTAGTCCATTAACCCAGAGATAAAAGGGAAACAGTTGTCTAACTCAGAAAGTTATATAATGTCTGGTCTGATCTGATGCTTGTGGGATGTGGTGCTGGTTGGACGTCTGCATGGTTAGAGTGGGGATACAGCCAAAATAAATATATTTTGACAGGGAAACAGTATAATAAGATGACATTGGCAATCAAATTGGGAAAAAGCAGTATGGAAAAGGAATGGAGACATACTGTGCACCGATAGGTGGAGCACGTTCTTAGAGTAAGGGAGCACGTACAGGCGATTGCTCAAAGGTGAAATTAATTAATTATGCCCCAGAGATATGGGCGGAGGACCAGGCATTCCAAAAGGGTGGGGTGAGGGTGGCAGGAGGGAGGGAATTGAGAATATCCAACCGCAATAGTTGATCTTTAAATTCATGTGATCTAGCCGGCAGGGGGAGATCCTTGTTGCTCATGGAAACAGCATCACCAGAAAGGCAGGATGCTGAGCGGCATCATAGAAAAAGGATTGACAAGTACACGGCCATTTTGGAGCTGTGCAAGGACCAAGTAGAGGAAATTAAAGGTAGGGCTAGCGCTAACCAGCCATAATAGATAGACTAAGAACATGGACAGTGAGGCTACACAATACTGAATGGATATTATGTTGGAGCAACTGTCATATGACAGCTTTAAGCCCCAATCAAACATTCTCATAAAGTTAGTGTGTAGTTATGCAAAAAGCTGAATTAATCATTGTGATGGTATAAAAAATATCAAGCATCCATATTAGACTAATTCAGGGGCTTATATGGAGAACCTGTGGGTGACCATGTTGGAGAAAAGTCAAGCTGTAATGATACAGTTACCAATACTGAGTAAAGAATAACTATGACATCAAAATGGGGGTCAGGCTTGTATTCTGGCATGCAACATCTTTATGCCCCTAATTTCCCTTCTGAACGAGTTAAGTTGTTAATATGCAGTGTTGGTAAGTTAGAAATCAAATGATGGCCATAACCTGTTAACATTAACAGTGAAGGGGATCCAAATTGAGTGAGATTTTACAGTAGTATTGTCCAGTCTCAGGCCTGAATTCATTGTATCCAGACGAAGGATCCACTTTAGTTCTTTTTATTTAGTATTTAGTTTATGTTGCCGCCTCTGTCTGGTGTGGATATAACTGGTAACAACTGCCAGCATAGATCATCTTCTGAATGGTTTATTTGAGAGAAATGCTCAATAACAGATGCTGTGAGAACCTTGCACCTGAGTCTACTCCGATGTTGGCAAATTCTAAATCTTATTTTTTTTGATGGTCAGACCAATATATGTAAGTCCACACTGACTATATGCATCATATTGCTAGTATTGCAATTGTAAACGTTTTTCGGGTCATTTTGGCACTGCCAGAGGTGGACTTCTTAATTTCAATTGTAAGAAAGCAAACACTGCATTGAACACACTTATAGTGTCCTAATAAGTGGAATGTCCCACATGTCAAGAACTGTATGAGGGTGTGAGAAGGTGGCTTGGTATATGCTGTCCACTAGTTAAAGTGGGCACCCTGTACCAATCCACACGACCCTTATGATGTATGAGGTCAAAGATAACCTTTATGAAAGCTATCCTAGTGGTAGCTATGAAGAGCAGCCTTCAGGCTTAATCTTGAAGGAATGTAAAGCAGCTTGTTTTACCAGAATATCCCCTCCTGAATGACTAAACGAAGGAGAACCACACAGTATTTATATAAAAATATGTATTTATTAATATAACACTCTCTACTATCCTCTACACGAGGATAGAATACAAAGCACACAATACTGGATCAATAGAACAGTTGTAAGTAGCACAATACACAGCGGGCTCCAGGGGGAGACCAAACCATATACGAAAATAGTGGTATAACAATCCCGACTTGACTAGACACAGTGCCTAGTGCACGTAGAATCGCTGGGACCCCAAGGAACCACCCAAGGTGATGACACAGGAGACCCACGGAGGACGGGTGCAGTGAGGAAACACGGCCGCGTGCTCCGTACAACTCTATGGGAAAGTCGCGGTTGCAAAGTTAAAGTTTAAGGACCCTTCTAGGAGGACTTCGAACCAACCCTTCGGAACTTAAGAGTTTAAAGAGCCACCCCACCCGTGGATACCGTAGTATCAGAGTTACCTATCCCAGGGGAGCCGGGTGCATAGGTCTGAAGTGGCGTCCGAAACTCTCGTCGTTCTCTATGGAAGGAAAGGAAGAAGTGCTGCTGCCGTGAAGGTGAAAAGGGTCCGGTGGAATCCAAGCCTGGATTTTGGATGGAAGGAACCTTGAAGCAGAGGGGACAGAGTCTGGGTCACGTCAGAGTGACCAAGGGCTCGGTAGACGAATGCCCACCGATGTCGGGTGCTTCAGGTGCGAAGAAGGGATGCTTGACTCTGCAGCCACGAGGACCAGGAGATGTCGAGGATGACCAGGAGCCGGAGGTGAGCTGTCCACAAAGGATGTCGAGTGTTGAGGGGTTGGTGTCCGGCGGGAGCACCAACAAGCCTTGGCAACAGCAACCCACGCAGGAAGGTCAAACAGGTTACGGTGTGGACCAGCAAGGTCCAGGGGACTCTCCAAGCAATGGAGAGTCAGGGCATGTCTGGGGAAACCAGGAAAGCCCATGAACAATCAAGATGACCCTCAGGAGGACCCACAGGCCAGATGACCAGGAGTCGCGAGGGGACCTCAAGCAAGATTGCAAAGTACCAGCCCACGGAGCACTCGGTGTGAGGAGGCTGGAGATCTTTGGAGCAAATACTGCTCAGGGTCAGGACTACAAGGAGTCCAATGCACAAGCTCGGGAATTGCCAACAAGCAGATGCACTTGCAAATGGACGCACTGCACAGGGGTTCGGGTTACGCAGCCCTCACGAGGGATACTGGCCTCAAACTCGGTGAGAGGGCATATCAACCTCAGGCACCTTCAGGAACCCACCTCCTGTGTAGCTGCAATCTTTGGAGTCCGCAGGAGCTCAGGAGCAGCTACTGGTCAGTTGCACTTTAGGTGCCTGCGAAGCAGGGGAGTGACTCCTTCACTCTAAGGGAGATTCTTCTGTTGTCTTAAGTGCTCCACAGGTCCTGCACAGAGCCTGTATGAAGTCACGACACAAACTAAGCTTTGGCCAGAAAGGGGGACGAAGTCGAGCCCAGTCGAGGTCCAGCGAAGTCCAGGTGTCCAGACGGTCGAAGGTTAGTGGTTTCTTCTTTGTAGAATCTTGTCCACGTAAAATCCAATGTCCTGTAGCCAGGTAATCCATTTTATACCCACAGGAGAGGGTTGGACAGATTCAGGGGACCCTCCTAGGGGAGGGGCAGGACAGAGGGCTGGCTACACCCATGTCCTTTGTCCAGTTTTGTGCCAGAGCAGGAGCCACCAGCTCCCAGAGCTGGTTTGAGCTGGACTATGCACAGGGACACCAAATGTGCCCCCAGTTCAGACTTTCTGGCACTCTCAGAGTGCACTCACCCAGCCCCAATACACTAAACCCTGTCTGGGAGGTGGTCACACCTCCCTGTGACAGGATGCCTATTGTGCTGCCTTCCTCTGCTCGAGCTTGGCTCAGCAGCAGAAGGGCAGAAATGTGTCTCTGGCTGGCAACATCCATTTTGTGCTGTCTGGGTCGAGAAGGCTGGTACCGGGTAGACCGGTGACCCCACGAAGCTCGCTTCTGAAGGGTGGAATCATACCTCCCACACCAGTTACTGGTGTGGAGGTATGATTCTAAGGTGTTTGATACCAAACACGATATGTTTCTATGCAGCCGTTTTCGAGATAGCATTTACCGCGAGGTTATAATGCACCTCTACCTATATGTCCGGCTGAGTCACAGACAACCCGGGAGAATGGTCTCCGAAGGCTGCAAAGGGGCTCTGCTCATGCAGGGGCACCCTCTCACTTACAACCCAGCACCCTGCCTTCAGGATTGATAAGGCCTGCTATAGGGGTGACTTATAAGTTTTAAGTGTAGTGACCTATAGATATAGTGAACCTATATCTAAAGTAAGTGGTGCAAGCACCATCTTACACAGGCTGCTGTAGCAGACCTAGAGTTCCATTTTGCAGGGCCTCTCATGGGTGGCATAATACGTGCTTCAGCCCATGGGAGGCCTCTGGGGTACCTATGCCCTGGGTACATGGGTACCATATACTAGGGACTTATAAGGGAACACCAGTATCCAATCTGGAGTGTACCAAAGTACATGTATGTAAATTTAAGGGAGAAAGCAGATAGACTGGGGTCCTGATTAGCAGGATCCCAGTCAGACTAGTCAAAAACAGTGAGACATCAAGCAAAAAGTGGGGGTAACCATAAGAAGCAGATCCTACTTTCCTACAGAGGGGTGCTATTGGAATGTAATGCAGCATGGATCAAATGATCTTTCAATTTTTCCTTATCTGAATGCAAACATCGGATGTTTCCATTGCAAAATACCCAGTGGCTTGGAGATGCCAATGCTTAATAATACATTTTGTTAAAAAGTTGGAGACAAGGGAAAAGGTTTTGACACATACTATTCTGTTCGATAATTCTCTGAGATTTGATACTAAAAGAGTGTCCATTAAGTAATATCAGTCTCTCTTCAAAGAAAGTCTGACAAGGTGTTTTGGATAACTCCTTTGTAGGAAAGTGCCCTTTTTTGGATGGTCAACCCTCCACTTTTTGCTCAAAATGCTGAAGATTATTACTTTATTACCACAGTGTCTGTGCTCTCCCCAAAACTGTTATGTTCGAATCAGTAATCCCAAATTGGCAAAGACTTTACACCCTTGTAAGTCCCTAGTATATAGTAGCAGTGTTGCCCAGGGCATAGGTGGTGAAAGGGTTCCCAGGGCTGCAGCACTGTTTTGTGCCACCCTGAGTGACCCAAGTAAGCTACTGATAGTAGGCCTTCCATTGTAGGCTGCAGGAGCAGTGCAAACTGCTCGAACTCGACGGTACCCTAACCATGTGTGGCACAGTCAATACACTATCTTTAATATATCTCAGGCCCCCCTAAGGAAGGCCTCTTCAGCCCAGAGGGAATGGTGTGGTTAGGACATATAAGTACAAGCCTATATGTCCCTATAGTGGTTTTTCCCATTGGAAACTATTAGAAGTGTTGGCGGTCCGTAGGCTAACATGGGCTACCAACTGGCCATTCTCGATGTTGCCATCTCTATTATGGTACTGCCGAAATATGTCATGTTTGGTAACAAACAACGTGCCTTCTCACCCCTGACACTAATCTGGTGCCCTGGGTGATGTGGCATGCATCCATCTGGTAACCTTAGAGCTTGCCCACTTGGTTGCCCCAGCTTCTCTGTCCTTTGGCTGGCCAGCCCTCACTTTCCCGCATTTGATGTAGCCGCAGACAGGATTCTAACCTTCTGCCAGGCAGTGTGATCACTCTCAGTAGTCAGGAACACAGGCTTGGGCAGGAAGGAGGTCACAGTTCCCTCCTCCCAAGCAGGCTAGTGAAGTGGCACATCAAGGCAGGGAGCTTTAAAGGCAGCACTGCATCTGATATGCATCAGGGCTGACTCCCAGAGGAGGAAGCAGCCCTCCCCCTGCCCGAGGTATATTTGCACTCAGACAGGTAGAACATTAGTTAGTCAAGGAGGTGTATACCCCCAGAAGGCTAGCCGCAGTCTGGTCTGTAAACTAAAATTAGATTTCTGCCCTCTTAGGAGTGTCGGAATAGAGGGTTCTGGGTAGAAAAGGTGACCCCGCACTCCTAGATGTGGTCACCTCAGGGGCAGACTAGTTGTAGGAATTAGCTGCCCATTGGCTACTAGCTCCCACACCCCTAACTTCCCTATATCTAGGATTTGAGGGCCCTCCCTGACACCAGAGCCTCAGTAGGAATAACTTGCATTAAGGAAGGACCCAGAAGAAATCCATTGCAGTGACATCAAGACTTTGCGCACAGCATCAAAATAAAAGAGGGATACTTTGTCCCTGTGGCAACAGACTTGGAATTGTGTGATTGGCGTGTAAGTGGTTGCTGTTATTGATTTCAGGTTGGCTTGGATGGTATTTTACCAATCTAAAGCTGTAATACTTTGCCTGGAGTGGTAAAAGGCTTTGGCCATTTTACAGCTCGGCATAGATAGCACTGTGCTAATCCTATGCTTAAAGACTTTGCTGTAGAAATCGCAAAATACTTTATCCCTTTCTATCTCTGCATGGATGGCACTGTGCTAATCCTATGCTTAAAGACTTTGATAGAAAAGTAGACATTTGAGGTGAGCAAATTTAGAGTGTCGCTGCTGTTGAGGGTGCTCTACACAGGAGTTGCTTTCCACCTAAACTTGAGAACTACCCAGAGTTCTCTGCTTCTTTTTTGCATAAATTATACGTCACGCTATGCCTGAAAGGGTTTTGTTTTGACTTATACTGGGTGCTCCCTTTTGTCTGGACAAAGCTATACCTCTCTGAAGAGCTTTAATGAGAGCGAAACACGCGTCAGGGGTTGCTTTTATTCATTTCAGGTTGGCTTGGATGGTATTTTACCAATCCAAACCTGTAATACTGTGCCTGGAGTGGTAAAAGGCTTTGGCCATTTAACAGTTCGGCATGATTAGCACTGTGCTAATCCTATGCTTCAAGACTTTGCTATAGAAATGGCAAAAGACTTTATCCCTTTCTATCTCGGTGTGGATGACACTATGCTAATCCTATGCTTAAAGACTTTGATAGAAAAGCAGACATTTGAGGTGAGCAAATTTAGAGTGTCGCTGGTGTTGAGGGTGCTCTACACAGGAGCTGCTTTCCACCTAATCTTGAGAACTATCCAGAGTTCTCTGCTTCTTTTTTGCATATACATATATATATAGAAAGAAGCAGGAACAGAACTCAAAGAGCAAGCGAGTTGTTAAATAATGATGCAGCACCTTCAACCAGTTCTAATACAAGGGAAACCCGTGGAGAAGGAAAAGAGAGGACAACCACATGTGTGATCAGAGAATTGCAGCAAAAGCCCATTGTAGAAGTAAATACATGGTGGGAGAAGGCCACACTGAAGAAGTATATTGAATTCAAGAGAGTACCAAGAGGAATAAGAATCCTAATAATGCCTACTCTGAATGACCTGGATGCGGACCTAATAAAACAATGGTAATCTGACACTAATGAATGTTTCTTTAACCTGATGAGAACCTTAATCATACACGCAGAAAGGAAACTGGAGAAAATAACCGCTAAAATTAAAGGATTGGAGGAAGAATTAAAAAAATGAATCACTGACAAAATATCGAAGGTCAGAATATCGACCTACAGAAATATCGACGCAAGAATATCGAAGTCAAGAATATCGACATCCTATCTACATTATGGTAAGTACAAAAATATCGAGAAAAAAAATATCGATGTCAAAAATATCGTTGTTAAAAATATCGTTTTTTATTTAAGTTTTTTCAAAAACCTGTATTAACAAGATTGCATAGACAAATTACATTTTTGCACTGAGACAGAGCACCACATACATGAGCACAATGGAAAATAACGAGGTAGACCAATAGCACCGAACATCAGATAGCGATAACATGGCAGATGTTATATAGGCACAACAGGGCAGTGAACCGTGATGGATAGGAGGCGCACAGGCTACGGGAGAGGGCCCAACTGAGGAGGAGTAGAGACGGGGGGAGGCCGTGAACTAACCTACACCGGTGGCCGCCACGGGCGGAGTGCCGGCGGGGAGCGCGGGAGAGGTAGCCGGGCTTTGGGAGGTGCGAGCCAGGAGGTAGGTAACTAAGGGTCCCCAGATATCGAGTGGGCGAGATCTAGCTGGCATGAGGTCCCAGAATTCAGACAATAGGGTCTGGCAGCGCGATGCATCCTCGAGCCAATGAGCGAACTTAGGTGCAGGTTTGCGACCCCAGCATATGGAGACCCTACGCCGTGCGAGGACAAGCAGCATGGCAATCAGGCGGCGAGAAGTGTCAGGGCAAAATTTAACAAAGCCTAGGAGGCAGAGCGGGGGTCAGGCTGAACCGGCGAGGAGGTAATCTCTGAAATGGCAGTACAGACCTCACGCCAGAAAGTGGAGACCTTAGGGCATAACCAGGCAAGCTGAGAGAAGTCTGCCGCAGGAGCAGAACAGCGCAGGCATCTGTCATTGGGGATTAGACCCAGCTTGTGCAGCTGAACGGGAGTGCGGTAAAGCCTATGCAAGTGTTTAAAATGTATAAGGCGCAAGCGATAATTTGGGGCCAGTCGCTTAGTCTGGTTACAGCAATACAGCCAGTCAGCTTGGGATATGTCGGCGCCGAGATCCTCGCCCCACGCCATACGAGCGCGCTCAGTGGAAATAGGGGTGGCCGCCAGCGTGAGGGCGTAAACTTTAGTTACCAACTTACGAGGAGAGGGGGACGAATACAAAAGGTCTAGAGTGGCCATCGAGGGAGGGGCCAGGGGGAACTCAGTGTGTAGCTCCCTGCAAATTGCCTGCAACTGGTAAAAAAGCAGGGTGTCCATGGGACCGGAGTTGTCAGCGAGAGAATAGAATGTGTTCCCGGGGTAGAGATCCGCTACTGTATTCAACCCCAGACGGGTGGCGTGTTTAGCCATACCGAAGGGCTGAAGAGGGGGGAAAGCCGGGTGCAGCGCAATTGGCATCATGTTTGCCGAAAGCATGGGGACACCGGAAAAACGGCGAAGGCCCTCCCAAGCCCAGCGCAGGGTCTCGACTGTGTCAATTTCAGTGCGTGGAAGTTTGGCCGGGGCGAACAGGGCTGTGGTAAGTGGCTACGGGGCAGCGAGATCTGCCTCACCCGCCACGTGTGGTTGGAAAGGAGTGGGGTGAAGCCAAAAATGCAGAAAGCTTGCCTGGGCGCACATTGCATAGAGTTTGAAGTTAGGGGCGCCGAGGCCTCCACACGACATCGGAAGAGTTAGAATGTCATACGCAATCCTGGGCTGCTTGCCTGCCCAGATAAGAGAGATGATCAGCGAGCGGACCCTGCGGAAAAAGTGGGCGGTGAGGGGAACGGGTACGTTCAAGAATAAATATAAAAATTGCGGGAGGACTACCATTTTGACAATCGCTATACGACCTGCTAGCGACAGTGGCAGTCGGCTCCATAAGGGAATCTTGGACTCGAGCCAGTCCACCGCAGGACCAAAGTTAGCCCTCCAGAGTTCATCCACGTCCCTACTCAGCCAGATGCCGAAATAGCGAGTGGGACCCATCGCCCACATGAAGGGGTAGTCCGGTGTAAAGGGCATGGTGGCATCAGTGAGAGGGAAGAGGACTGATTCATTCCAGTTTACCTGTATGCCTGAATAACCTCCGAACTGGATGATCTCACGCACCAGCGGACTGAGATTTTCTTGGGGGTTGCGAACATATAGAGTGATGTCGTCCGCGTACATGGAGACCAAGAGAGCACGTGCCGCAAAGCCAATGCCCCTTTGGGTGTGGTGTTGACGGAGTCTGGCCGCCAGTGGTTCCATCGCGATAGCGAATAGCATAGGTGAGAGCGGGCACCCCTGACGGGTGCCACGCCCGATGGGACTGGGTCAGATATTAGGCCATTAGTTTGGAGACGGGCAGTGGGAAGAGTATACAGGAGCAGAATTTTGCGTATAAAGACTGGACTGAAGCCGAGACGGGGAAGAAGGAAAAAAAGGAAGGGCTATTCCAGGGTATCAAAGGCCTTTGTGGCGTCAAGCAGGGCGGCCACTGCAGGGAGCGCTGGGTTGATTTGGTGGAGGACTGAGAAGATGGTCCGGAGATTATGGGAGGTCGCGCAGCCAGGGATAAAGCCGGACTGGTCCGGACGGGCAATGAGTGGCATGAGAAGGAGTAGACGTGAAGCGAGCAATTTGGCAAAAATTTTGTTATCCATATTAATGAGGGACAGAGGGCGATAAGAATCTCATAGTTCGGGAGGTTTGTCAGGTTTGAGGAGAAGAGTTAGCATAGCCTCACGGAGTGAGGGTGGGAATTGGCCACTCTCGAATGATTCATTATACATGGCAGCTAGATGCGGCACTAGAAGCGGGGCGAAGGCCTTGTAAAAAGAGACAGGCAAGCCATCAAGGCCAGGGGCCTTGTCACTCGGCATACTATTTATGGCGGCAAGTATTTCCTCTTTGGAAAAAGGCTCGTCGAGGAATTCCCGGTGGTAGTTTTCAAGCCACAGAAGCTCGAGAGTGTCGAAATACTGGACGAGGACCTCACGCGGGCGGGAAGGTCCCGCAGTGTATAATTGCTTGTAAAAATCCATGAATCGCACCTTGATTTCTTCAGGGGAGGTGGTTCGATCTGGGCCACCATCCTGGAGTGCAGTAATATAAGATGCAGCGCGTGGCGGGCGGAGAAGAGTAGCCAAGGTCTTACCGGGCTGATCGCCCTCGCCGAAGCGGCGCGCTCTGGCCTCCCTACCAAGAAACGAGAGCTCTCTGCTGGCCTCCTCGGCAAATTCAGTGTGTTTCTCGCGGAGACGGGCAAGTATATCGGGCCCAGGGTCAAGGGCATGAGAGGTGTCCAGAGCTTTAATTTCCAATTCAAGTTTGTCGAGAGTGCTGCGGATGGAGCGTAGGACCCCAGATTGTTTAGAGATACATTCGCCGCGAATAACGACCTTAAATCCCTCCCAAAGGGTGGAGGGAGAGTCCACAAAACCCTCATTAAGCTCAAAATAGTTAGTGATCGCGGTCTGAATCTCGTTGCAGAAAACAGTATCTCGCAGCGCGTTTGAGGGAAGCCGCCAGAAGAAGGCGCGCCAAGGGGATTGCAGTATCCGGAGCCCAAGCTGAACAGGTGCATGATCTGAGAGAGAGTGCGCCATGTGATCAACAGAGGTGAGCCAGGAGAATATATCTGGGGAGGTAATCCAAAGATCCAGACGGGACCAACAACCTCGGGTGCCAGTGACGCAAGTGCCCTCGCGGGCGTCAGGGCGCGTGTGTCGCCAAGCGTCATACAGGGAATTGTCAGCGATAATGGAGCTTAGGAGTGCTGCAGCGCGCGGGTGGGAGGCATGGGGACCAGAGTGATCCAAATCCGTGGACAGTGTAACATTAAAATCCCCCCCCAGAGGAGCGCAGCGGGGCCAAGGGATGAGATACGATGCCACACCTGCGCAAAGAAGTCTGGTTCATCGTTGTTTGGGCAGTAGATAGCGGCGATCGTCAAAGGTTGGGCCTGGAGGAAACCGTGGAGAATAACAAAGCGGCCATCGGGGTCAGTGATTGCCTGGGAGGTTTGCCAAGGTAGTCCCCTTCGTATAAGAATAGAAACCCCCCGAGAATAGTTGGAATAGAACGAGGAATGCAGTTCTCCCCAGTGCTGTGAGTGGAGCCTGGCAGCAGATGCGGGTAGCAAGTGGGTCTCTTGTAGCAGGCAGATGTCCACTTTGTGCCGAAGGAGGTGTGCGTGTACTAGTCGGGCCTTACGGTGGTCATTGAGACCACGGACGTTCCATGTCCAAACTATAGTGTCAGTCATGGAGATACGTTGTGGGAAGTAATTGTGCGGGTTGTGGTGAATATAGCCAGGACCCTTGTACGGGTGTGTGTTCTGGTGCGATCCAGCTGAGGGGAAGATGAGCAGTGCGTCAATCTGGGAGGTGCAAAACAACAATCAAAAGCACGCCATGATGGGCAGTTAGGCTGTGGGTGGGAATCGCAGGAACCGAACCCAGGATGGAATATGCCAGTAGGTGACGTGCCCGGGGGCAGGACTGTGGGAGTGTGAACAGAGCGAGTTAGCATCCCATGGTGGAACAAACAAGGGACGGCATCATGAGGCAAGCAATAGAGCAAAGAAAAACCCAATAACAAAATTAAATCCGCCTCAGAAGGAGGCCACAAATCCCCAACATCCCCCCACCCCCCGCCCACACCAACCCCCCAAACAGATTGAGAAACCACCCACGACCACCCCTGGGAACCCCAACTTGGAGAGGGAGAGAATGTGTCCGAAGTGGGAGTCATCCCGTGGAGGCATGGCGACGCTCGGCGTACACCCCTGCCAACGTGGCAGGGTGGCCAAGCCAACAGAAATAGCAGACAACAGTACATACAAAGTCTTACTAAGGAGCAGTGATGGCTAGCCCCTGAGCATTATAGTGAAGGGGTAAGGCATCTTGGGGCAATGAGGTGTGAAGACATTCAGGGAAAACTGGGAAACAAGAAAGCAAGTGAGTGACAACATTTCAACAATACCACTGTAGAGGATCGAGTCAGTCATTGTCACTCAGGTCGACGGGCGCAGATTCTTGAGAGTTGGCGGGGGTGGAGCGGTGGGAGTGATCAAGCTTCTTGGCGAAGATGAGGGCAGCCTTAGGATCTGGGAATATGAGAGTCTTGGATCCTTGCCTGACACGCAGCTTGGCCGGATAAGCCAATGAGTACGGGATCTCGTGTTTTTGAAGAATGCGCTTCGCAGGCAGAAACTCGCGGCGGGCCGCCTGTACCGCCAAGGTGTAGTCCGGATAGAAGGACAGAGAGTTGCCCTGATGGCGGATCTTACCCTTTTCCCTGGCCACCCTGAGGATTGCGTCGCGGTCCCGGAAATTCAGGATTTTGGCTATTATAGGGCGGGCCGGCAATCCAGGGCCTGGGCGAGGCCCGAGGGATCGGTGGGCTCGCTCCACGATGAAAACCGGAGAGAGTACGTCATTGAACAGTTCACGCACCAGGCTCTCCACTAAATCCTCCATCCGCGCAATGTTGGTGGACTCGGGCACCCCCGTGATGTGGAGGTTGCTCCTACGGGAGCCCGCCTCCAAATCCTCGTTTTTGGAGCGTATCAGGTCCAGGATTTTGTCCATTTGAAGGAGTTTCTGATGGTCTTGGGTGGCGGGGTCCTCCGCGTCAGAGACCCTAGATTCGACGTGCAGCAGGCGGTTGTCGTGTGAGTCCACTCGCGATTTAACCACATCGAGGCGCGAAGATAACTGATCCAGTTGGGCAGCTATGCCAGAGACGGCGGATTTGACCTCCAACATGATGGCCTTGAGGTCGTCCTCCCGGGAGCCGGACGTCTCCGCGGAGGTAGCAGGGTCGCCTCCGTCCACGGCCGCCCTGTCCTGACACGTCTGGCGCCGCTGATCGAAGGTGAGCCGGGCTTGTTTAGGGTCAGCCTTACCCATGGCAGAGGTGGAAAGGGAGCACAATCGGATGTCCGAGTGGCAGCGCACCAAGCTGCGTGGGAAGTGAACAGGCAGATGGAGGGAAGGGGCCCAGAGCGGCACCTAGGTAAGTATCAGGAGGCAGGAAGCGGTATCCGACTGAGCAGTCTCCCGCCTGTGAGGCAACAATAGGAATCCTGGGAGTAATTAGGTGAGTGGCGCTGGGGGTGCGCTCCCACGCCGGCAGGCAGAGCCTGAGGAGGGAATCACTGGCAAGACTTCAGAGGGCAGTGCCCGTAGTGTTCATGTCGGTGCTGCGCTTGGCAGGGGGGTGCAGCTGCGGGGTGGCAAGGCAGCGGGGAAACGCGGGGGAGTGCGGCCTACCACAGGGGGCCAGGAGTCACAGGGCCAGAGGGCGATGTGACATGAGTAGCATGTGAGGACTGAGGCAGGGGCCCCCGTGAAGGGACACACGCTCCCCCAACCCAGCCGCAGCAGCCCCCTGCAGGAGTTCACCTACCCCAGTCAGCAGGGCACTGGCATCCACGTGGCTGCAGCCGGTGCTGGATGGCACCTGGAGTCAGGTGGGGCATAGAGGAGTACACAGTTGGCAGCTGGGAGGAGTAGCGACATGCAGGGCCCCCTGCCGATGATAGAAACGTGGCAGTGGTGTTGCAGGAGGGGGGCAGGAGCAGGAGCGAGTGTGGCGCTGGTTGTAGGCACCGTGCAGGCAGACGCGGTTCCCACGTCAGGGGCAGCTGTGCGGCCGCGCCGGGCCAGAGCAGGATCCTGGGAGCGGGCAGGCCACTGAGGTAGCCGGGCCCGCCGTGCACAGGCGGCCGTTCAAGGAGAGCCTGCCCAGACCAGGAAGGAGGCCGAGTACCGCGACGCCGGGAGGCAGCAGGCAGCGAGGATACGCGGGGGCGCGCCGCTCGCGACGCCCAGCCTGAACGATGTGTGAGCAGCTTCAGCGGGCACCGGATCATGAAATGGCGGCGCCCGTGAGGGGAGACAGGCAAGGCCGGGCGATGCAGCGCACGAGCCCCCTACCATGCCGCCCAAGAGCCCCCAGCGATCGCGGCACCCACCAGTGTCCACCATGTTGAAGGGGAGGTCAGACCCCGGGCCGGCGCCACAGGAGCAGCAGAGCAGAAACAAGTAGGCCCCTCAGTGATGGCGGGAAACTCAGCCTCGAGGAGCAGATCTCATCCCGGAGATGGCGGAGGGGGTCGCTGAAGATGTCTTTCTGTGCCCACGGACAAGGTGAGTGCGGAAATGCCGGAGCCGGGCAATTATGCTGCTGTTGTCTGCAGGATTTTGATGGATTATGAGCTTGGCCGGCAGAGCCCACTTAGAGTGCGGCCATCTTGCTGCCGGCTAAGCCACGCCCCCAAATATCGTTTTTTTATTTAAGTTAAGAAAATAATGTAAAATAAAGTAAATAATACATATAATTAAAATAAGCATAGTTAAAAATATTTTAAAATGTTTAAAAATTATAAGTAATATATATGCAATGTAAAAATAAATTAAACATATACATATAATATATAATATATATACTTACTTACAAATAATTTTTAATAATTATTTTAATAATTTATGATTTTAAAAAATATCATATAAATTATAAATACATCTATACACATAAAACAATAATATAAATAAAAATTAAATACATATATATAACAAATTAAAAAAATTATAATTATTTTTAATCTTTTTAAAATTAATTATATACTACATTGACTAAAATAATACAAAAAATATTAGATAGCGGAGGTAATAAAATTACTATTCCACCTCCAAACAGTGCAACAGTAGGGAAAGTGTTGGATAGCGTAGGGGTAAAAATTACTATTCCCACTCCAGTGAGTGCAACAGTAGGGAAAGTGTTGGATAGCGTAGGGGTTAAAATTACTATTCCCACTCCAGTGAGTGCAACAGTAGGGAAAGTGTTGGATAGCGTAGGGGTAAAAATTACTATTCCCACTCCAGTGAGTGCAACAGTAGGGAAAGTGTTGGATAGCGTAGGGGTTAAAATTATGATTCCCACTCCAGGGAGTGCAACAGTAGGGAAAGTGTTGGATAGCGTAGGGGTAAAAATTACTATTCCCACTCCAGTGAGTGCAACAGTAGGGAAAGTGTTGGATAGCGTAGAGGTAAAAATTACTATTCCCACTCCAGGGAGTGCAACAGTAGGGAAAGTGTTGGATAGCGTAGGGGTTAAAATTACTATTCCAACTCCAGTGAGTGCAACAGTAGGGAAAGTGTTGGATAGCGTAGGGGTAAAAATTACTATTCCCACTCCAGTGAGTGCAACAGTAGGGAAAGTGTTGGATAGCATAGGGGTTAAAATTACTATTCCAACTCCAGTGAGTATAACAGTGTGGAAAATGTAGGATAGCGTAGGGGTTAAATTAACATACTTATTAATTAAATAATTTTTGTAAAATAAATAACATATTAATAATTAATTAACTAAAACATTAATAATAAATACCAATAAAATTAAATTAATATTTACTTAAATAACATTAAATTACTTCCCGCCCTATTCCCCCATAAACACACAACCCGCTACACATAAAAAAGAACACAATTAATGTAATTATCAATTAATCAATTAATAAAAACTAATTACCAATTAATAATAAATTAACAATAAATTAATTAACAATAACAAATAAAAAATAATAATAAATTAATTATAATTAATATAATTATAAATTAATCAATTAATAAAAATTAATTAACAATTAATAATTAATTAACAATATTTTTTTATTTATTGTTATCAATAACAATAAATAACAAAATATTACTTAATTAATTATAATTACATTACTTCCCACCCTATTCCCCTATAAACCCATAACCCGCTACACATAAAAATTAACATAATTTAATTATCAATTACTAAAAATTAATTACCAATTAATAATTAATTAACAATAAATTAATAATCAATAACAATAAATAAAACATATTAATTAATTAATTATAATTAAATTACTTCCCACCCTATTCCCCTATAAACCCACAACCCGCTCTGATACTAAAACGCAAAATTTACTTTAAAAAAATTACTAATTTCTAAACATTTAATACATATATTTAAAAATAATAAAAATACATTACAAAAAATGTTAAACATACATATAAAATACATACTAAAATACATAACACTAATATAAATATGGATATTATTAACAACAATATTTTTGCTAATGATAGTACTTACTTCGATATTACTTACTTCGATATAAAAAAAACGATATTACTTACCTTAAGGTCGATATTCTGGTCACCGATATTCTTGACATCGATATTCTGTCCCTACGATATTAAAAACTCTATATTAGTATAGGTCGATATAAAAAAAATGATATTTTGACTGCGCACCTAGAAAAATACCCTACAACTGAGGAATACAAAGAATTAATTGAAACAATGGAAAATAAAATAAACATGAAGCGGATGTTGAAAAAAGGGAAGCTAATAAATTCAACAGAGATAGACTAGACTATGCAAGTGGGTGGATATACACTTTTGCTAGGAAGTATGACATGTACAGGAGCAGAGCAGTGATGGACAAATGTGCAGGCTACGAAACAACAGGAACTGTGGACAGCTCTGATATAAGTTCAGCAGATGAGGAACTGAACACATCAAATCTGGAGTTTTTCGGGGAGATGCGATTAGTCCAGATGATAACACGACAAAGAGGAAGAGGAAGAGGAACAACATGGGGAAGAGGACAGACCAAAGTACAACCAGAAGAAGCAGGAAATGAAGTAAAAACCAAAAAAGAAAGAGGAAACAAAAAGCAAAGTTAAAGAAAGACCTAACCAAGACGGACTTAGTGATTAACATCTCCAATAAACTTCTGAGCCCGGATCAAACACAACTGCTGAATAAAGGACTCACCTTTTGCCCAAACAAAGACATTGACATACCGAACATCCGCATTGACCTCTACAAATTCTGCTGAAAAATCAAACTTAAAAAAAACTTTGAAGACAGACCACAAATTCCAATGCGATCAACAACGGCTAGCTTGAATATATCACCTCTGAACCAGAATGACATACTCACCCTAAGGTCACTAAAATCCTTGAGGGAAGGGGACGAATCTACATCAGGGGAAATGGAACAACCCTTGGAATCAGACATAGAATTTTGTCAAAGAGTATGGATTGAAACCTGCAAAGGCAGAGATAGTGGGCTGCGAGCACAATCAATGTTTTTCCCACAACTCCCACCGGGTAATAAGATTGACCTATTCCAGGAAATCATGGTAGTGGACATCAATAAAATAGCGCTGAAAAACTCGAGAATTAATCAAAAGAAGAAAAACCAAAAATCATGGAATCTAACAACAGCAGAATATAAAGCCCTCAAAGAACTGAGAGATGATCCTCAGATTATTATAAAAGCCTCAGACAAAGGTGGAAACATCATGGTCCAAAATCTCAACGACTATATAAATGAGGCCAATAGACAATTGGGGAATGAAGATCACTATGAAAAACTCGTTGAGAACCCAATAGAGGCCTGGACCAGAGAATACCACCTCAAGTTACAGGGATGGAAAGATCATGGTTTAATTGATTTAGAAGAATATGTAAATCTAAAGGTTGACCACCCCATCATTGCAACAATCTACTTCCTACCGAAAGTGCACAAGTCAATCATCAATCCACCGGGAAGACCGATAGTAAGTTCCATCGGATCTCAGCTTGAAACAACATCTTGCTTCATTGATATCTTCCTAATGAATTATGTAACATCTTTACCATCTTATCTAAGAAACACGATGGACTTCCTCAGTAGAATTGAGAAAATCCCATGGAAAGATGGCTTCATCATGGCAACGATAGACGTAACATCTCTATACACATCAATTCTTTACATTGATGGAATAGCTGTTGTCAGACACTTTTTACAAACAAGATCCATAAGCTACCTGGAACACTCTGAGATGCTAATAAAAATGCTAACATACTGTTTACATCACAACATCTTCCTCTTTAAGGGTGACCTCTTCTGAGAGAGACAGGGAACCGCAAGGGGGGCTTCTTTTGCACCCACCTATGCCAACCTGCTAATGGCAGTATGGGAAGCAGAAGTTCTGAAGACTCAAAATCAATCAAACATCAAAATCTGGACAATATTTATTGACTATCTCTTCGTAATATGGGAGGGGGATCGTATTGAGCTTCAGAACTTCATAAACTCACTGAACAATAATAAATACAACTTCTCTTTTACATCATCGATCAGTGAATCAAGTGTCATCTTCTTGGATGTGGAAGTTTTTATCAAAGACCAAAAGTTATGCACCAGGATGCACAGAAAACCCACTTTGTGCAATAGTATTCTGCAAGCCAACAGTGGACATCCACAAAATCTAAAATGGAGCATACCATATGGAGAAATGTTAAGAGCAAAAAGAAACTGCTCAAAAGTCTATGATCTGAACATCCAATTAGATGAAATGAGTAATCGCTTCCTTGAAAGAGGCTATCCATTGGAAGTCGTTGAAAATTCAAGAGCCAAAGTAAAATTGGAAACAAGAAAAGATCTCCTAAAACCACACCGAGAGAATCCTGGGGGAAACAAAGAAGATACAGCATCTCGACTGATTATCGATTTCAATAATCAGAGCAGAGAGACAAGACAGATTATTCAAACGAACTGGAAAATATTGATGTTAGATGAAACGCTTAAAAGAACGCTGTCTTCACGTCCAAGTATTACGTATCGAAAAACAGCCTCCCTGGGAGATATTTTAACGCAAAGCCACTTGGAATAAAAAAATTAAAAAAACATCTTCCTGGCTAAATACTCCTGGTTTCTGGAAATGCTCAAAATGCAGAGCTTGCGAGCATGGTCAAAATTCAACAACTTACAGACTCCAGAATGGGAAAATTGAACATATACAAGATTACATCACATGCGAATCAAAATATGTGGTGTATGTACTAGAATGTCCCTGCAAGAAACAATATGTGGGAATCACAATGAACAAATTAAAACTGAAAATCTTACAACATCTGCAGGCCATCAAAAATAAAGATTTTACCTATCCTATAGCTAAGCACTTTCATGATGTCCACTCAGGTGATAGCCAACAGCTAAAATATTTCGGCATAAAGATTGTGAAATCAAAAGAACGAGGAGGTGACAGAACACTAAATCTAAGACGAACAGAGTCACAACTTATTTTAGCAATTGGCACTGAGAATCCATATGGTCATAATCTGGCCGCAGAATTGCACATTTATCTATAAAAAGTGATATCTTAATCTGAAGAACAAGAACACTAGCAGGCGGTTGAGATTCTATCTTTGCTGACCTCAGTTTTAAACACAAAGAGGTGGAATATGGAGATTAAAAGAACATAGAATGAATAAGACTCTCTAAATGGGACATACTAGTAATTGAAATATGGTGTGCTGTTTCATCAGTTTTTTTAATCAATTTCTTATCAATTTTTGACAAGCTCTTATTAATTATTGATTTTTTATGAATTAATTTTTATGCAATGGATTTGGAAACTCTTTTTTAACATGACTTTGGAGCACTAAAAAAAACACTCACGCTCTTCCCCCTTTTTCTCTCTTACATCTTGTAATGTAATGTAATGTAATGTAATGTAATGTAATGTAATGGGTTATTTATAAAGCGCAAACTGCCACTCCGAAAGGAGCATCCTGGCGCTAGTTAGAGGTGAGGGAGGATCCCAAAGAGATTAAATGAGGGCAAGGCATAGTTCGTCTGTGGAGCTGAATATCCATGTTTTCAGCAGTCTCCTGAATTGGGTTTCATTATTTTGTAATCTCAGATGAGTTGGCAGCTTATTCCATGCTTTTGTTCCCAAGGCTGCTATTGTCTTTCCCCTTTGGTTTTACACCTAAATATAGGTGGTTTAAGGAAGTTAGCTGACGAGGACCTGAGAGTTCTGGATGTAATATAAGGAGTAAATCTCTCATAGAGATACTTGGGTCCTAACCTAAGCGAGGCTCTAAAGGTAATTAAAAGGATTTTAAAAAGTATTCTTTTGTGGAGAGGGAGCCAATGGAGGGCTTTCAACGCTCCCGATGCCGAGGACCTACGAGGCAGCTTTAACACTAAACGCGCTGCCGCATTTTGTACTATTTGTAGTCTTTTCAAAGTTGATTTTTTTGTTCCTGCTAGGAGGCTGTTGCAATAATCCAAACGCGAGAGGATTAAAGCCACTGTCACTGATTTCCTAGCAGAAAGTGGTATTAAATCAAAGAATTTTTTCAAAGATTTAATAAGACTAAAGCAGGTCCCTGCTACTGCCGTTACATGTGGGTGAAAGGATAGAGCAGTGTCAAAGTGGACTCCTAAATTTTTAGCTACTTTCACCATGTCTGGTGGTGGTGTCGTCCCCTCTGGCCACCACTCATGTGGCTGGAATAGGACATCTTTTCCTACTGGCAAAATCTCTGTTTTGTCCGTATTACATCTAAGGTGATTATCCTTCATCCACTGAATAATCTTGGATAAACAATGTTTAAAATTAAGTTCGGCATTTGTGGAATTATTGTCTAGCGAAAGAATCATTTGGGTATCATCTGCGTAGGAAGTTACTTTGATCCCAAAAGATGATATCAAAGAAATGAGTGGGGTCATATAAATGTTGAACAGTAACGGACTCAACGATGAGCCCTGTGGTACTCCTGTTGTAATGTACCGTTCAACAGAATGGAAAGATCCCAAGGTCACTACTTGTCTACGATTAGTAAGAAAAGACTTTATCCACTGAATCACAGTACCTGAAATACCACAGTATTCCAACCTTTGCATGAGGATGGAATGTGAGATGGTATCAAAGGCGGCCGATAGATCGAGCAATATCAGGACCGCCTTTTGTCCTTTATCCGCTAACATTTTTAAGGTATCCGTTAATTCCAAAAGTGCCGATTCCGTGGAATGCTTTGGGCGAAAACCAGATTGTTGGGGGTGAAGAATGTTAGCGGTCTCAATGAATTTAGTAAGTTCTTTATGAACCAGCTTTTCAGTAACTTTACCCAATAAAGGAAGTAAGGATATGGGTCGGAGATTTGAAAGCACCGAAGGATCAATGTTTTGCTTTTTTTGTAAAGGTTTTACCAACGCCAACTTCCATTCGTCAGGCACTATGCCTGAACTTAACGAGGAGTTAACTATGTTGTTTATAATTGGGTTAACTATATCTATGATTTTATGGAGAATTCTAGGAGGGCAGGCATCCAACGGAGAACCTGATTTGCATGCCATGATAACTTCACGGGTATGTTCTGTGGATACTGGTTCAAAAGTTCGTAGGGAAAAGGCAGTGGTGACAAAATCATGCTTTTGTACAGCATCCAGGACAGGGAGGTTCTAAAATCCTTTTGAATCTTTTGGATTTTGTCTTCAAAGAAGACTGAGATTTTATCACACAATTCTTGGGAGGGTGGAATCTCTTTCTGTAAGGCTTTCGGGTTAGTAAAGGACTTTACAACCAGAAAAATGGCTTTTGGTCTTGGTTTGCTTCCTGAATTTTATTAGCGTAGTACTCTTTTTTAGCGGATTTTATCTGAGCATGATAGAGTTTCCTTCTAATTTTGAAAGCTAGTCTATCCCCTGTATCTTTAATCTAATTACAACAGGATACACCTTTGAAAATGAACACCAATGAAAATACTGTTCACATGTAATGGATGTACATATTCTATCTTATGGAGAAACTTTGATGAAATGCTGGAGGCACATAGATATTGGTTTTAGTTAAATTTGTACTTTACAGTGAATAGATTGAGAACTTTTTAACCAATATTGCATAAACGCACTAGTCACTTTTCGAATTAGCATTTTCTCCAGCAATCTTATGTACAGATATGAATTAAGCAACATAGTGGGATACACAATGTATCATGTGCAACAACGTTATTTATATTATGTGAATACACATATCGCACTTTGTGGGGAACACAGCTGTAATGATCAAACATACATTTATTGGATTCAAATCAAAATGTACTTTACATTAATTGGAATGATAACTCTTTGCCAATGTATATGTTGCACTAGTCACTTTATTCAACCGTGAGTCTCCATAATGTTTTATGTGTAGATATTTTTAAGGGAACTTGTTGGAATTAAAGCAGAATTGAGGGGATTATGTATACTATCCTTCATGAGAGACACTCTGAAGAGAAAAATTATCACTTTGCAAGAATCTGAATGAATTAATTCTGGTCTATATAAGAAATATTATGCACTTGCACTTTCTGTCTTTAAAAAGTGAAAAAATGTACTTTACAATTGAAATGTTAAAATGGCAGATGAAAATCGCAACTGTTTACATGTGAGGATTAGCAGTCTAGTCACTGAATAGCAGTAAAACATAATGAGGGATTTAGCACTTGAGCACTTTAAGAGACGTTCTAGACAAGAGGACTCCATGGTGCAGTAGAAGGCTGGGATCCAAAACGCGTTGAACGTCCTCTATTGTTTGAATTTGCACTATGATGTGGAAAATAAATACTTTTTAAAGACTACCTTCTGTCATTGTGCTGTGAACTCTCTCGCCGTGGAAAGGAGCAAAGGAATCTTGGACATATATATATATATTTCCTCCATTTTGGCTCAGTTTCTGACACTTTCGGCGCTCTTGGGTGGTGCGGTTGTGGATACGGCAAAACCACGCCGTTTCAAATTACACAGTTATTTCCAAATGAAAAATTCCACTCGCACTCACGGATATCTTTCACAAACCAGTTATTTTATTTTTTTGATAAAGGGTACGGCATTCCTCAAGCAAATTAGCAAAGCCCAACGCGTTTCAGTCTATCCTAGACCTCGTTCACGGGTAACAACCTCGGGCGGCAGTTTTTTCTTTATTTAAATAAAGCATTACATCATCTTTGCATCATTTCCTGTCCTCTGCCGCTTTGCATTCTGGATATCGTAGTGCAGTGGAAAAAAAAACCAGCCTACAAACTGCAATGAGATTCAAAAGACGTAATTACAACAAGAAAGTAGTGACTACTTGTTTACAAAAAACCTCCAACCAATCCCGATCAAATTTGATAAAAGAAAAAAGAACAGAAACCAACAAAGAAAAAACTGAGAATAAAATTCGCCTGATCACAACATACTCCACTGAATCCAAACAAATAATGAGAATTTTATAATTAATAAAGAAAAAGCTGCAGCCCGAGGTTGTTACCCCTGAACAACGTCTAGGATAGACTGAAACGCGTTGGGTTTTGGTAATTTGCTTGAGGAATGCCGTTCCCTTTATCAAGAAAATAAAATAACTGGATTGTGAAAGATATCCGTGAGTGCGAGTGGAATTTTTCCTTTGGAAATAACTGTGTAATTTGAAACGGCGTGGTTCTGCCGTA
This sequence comes from Calotriton arnoldi, assembly GCA_963921515.1. Lineage (NCBI taxonomy): Eukaryota > Metazoa > Chordata > Amphibia > Caudata > Salamandridae > Calotriton > Calotriton arnoldi. The sequence goes on from CAWUFW010001074.1 coordinate 3,054,857, forward strand.
TCCACAACCGCACTGCCCAAGAGCGCCCAAAGTGTCAGAAACCGAGCCAAAATGGAGGAAACAATGTAACTGACACGGGCGAACGCCGACAAGGATTTGTGACAATTTCGGACTCACATGGAACACTGAAAGGAGAGGAAGACACAGAAAGTGCAACCGGAGGATTGCGGTCGATGCAGAAACCTTCGAGTAGGTGAGTGAGCACAAGCACGCAAAAGTGAATTGATTTAATTGATTTCAATGTCAATTGGCCTCACAATAAATACTTTCATTTTGGGACATTACCATATAATTTGAGACAAATCGTGGTTCAGGGCACGACGAAAACTCAAATATTCCAAAGTTGTTACGATTGTGTGGAGAGACGGATATCTAACCAGCATGATAAATTTGGGGCAATAAATAAAACGGCAACTCTTGCAAAATGGATAAAAGGGAAGCAAAAAGAACTGCAATGATGGGCACTTTTTTTGAACAAGAAGGAGTCACTAACAGAGTGGATGAGACACAAAAAAAACACAGAAACCCTGGCATTAAGAATAAACTGAGATTGCGGGAAAAGCTATCAAAACAGGAAATCAACAAATGGTGGGAGGTAACATCACTCAAAAAATATCTGGAAGTCAAACGAGTACCAAGAGGCTTACGAATAAATTTAATGCCTAACCATCAGGAAACAAGTAATGAATTATTACACGAATGGGGAGAGTACATCCTCAACTACTCTTTGGGACTTATTGAAATACTGATTAAACATCGAAATTGCGCTAGAAAGTACAACGGCACAATTAAAGAAGTTGAAAGGGATTTAGCTTCAATTGAACTGAGTCCAGAATTGACAAAATTCAAGGAGGAATTGGAAAATCATATAGAAAGACATGAGGAAATAGTGCAAATAAGGAAACAAACAAAGTTTCAACGCGATAAGGAGGACTACATGGAAGGACGCATATTTACATATGCAAGAAAATTCGAGGTTCTGAAACAACAAGATAAATTGGATTCAGCGACTAACATAACAGGCAGCATATCGTCGTTAACATCAACTGATACGAGTGAGAGTGAATTAGAACAAGTAGCAGGGCTTACCAAATGTAATTTTTTAGGGGAGATGAGACTGGCCCTCCAGCAAAGAAATTGGGAGAAAAATATGGGGGCTCAGTCAGATACAAACAGAGGAAGAGGCAAGGGATGTGCCCGATTCAGAACAAACCGACAAGAAGAGGCAAGCGGAGTAATAGAATCCAAAAGAGTCGGTACCACCACAAGGAGCATGAAGCAGAAAAGGAGTTAGAACTCCCCTCACAACAACTTGAGATGATTAACTTATCCAAAAAACCCTTGACAGAGATGGAAATCCAACTGTTGAAACGTGGTTTAAATTTTTGTCCAACCAACACCATGGACCTGGCACAAACGAGAATTGATCTTTACAAATATATCCGTAAACTGAAACTAGCAAAGATATTCTCTGAAAATCAAAAAATGGCGGACTACACGAAACAAGTGGCAAAACCAACAACGGAGTTAACCGCTAAAGATTCCAGCGTTTTCTTAACATTAATGGAATTGGATAAAGATCCAAACTCTCAAACATGGAACTGGAGACATACTGTCTACAACTAGGAGCAGGCAGTAGTGGTAAAAAAGCAAAATCAAGATTTTACCCCCAATTACCACAGGGAAATAAAATAGATACCTTCCATGAAGCCGTAATAAAAGATCTATATCAATTGAAACAAAAGAAAAAGAATATAGCCTATCTGACCATCAAAGAGCGTAAAGCTTTAACAGATCTAAAAAATATGATAATATTGAGATAAAAATGGCCGATAAGGGTGGAAACTTCATTATAATGGACAAGGAATTTTACATGCGAGAAGCCCATTCCCAACTGAAAAACAAGGAGTACTATCAAAAATTAAAAGAAAACCCCACACTAAAATATAAACAAGAACTTGACAATAAGCTATCGATCTGGATGAAAAACAACTTAATTGATGAAGATGAAATCAGATATTTAACGACGGAACATCCCAAAACAGCGACAATGTACTTTCTAACTAAAATCCACAAACACCCCACTAGACCACCTGGAAGACCGATTATCTCCGCAAAGGGAGCTTTGTTGGAACCTATCACAAATTACGTGGATGGTTACTTATTACCGTATGCGAAGAGCCTAACATCGTACCTGCAAGATACGAGTGATCTCTTACGACATCTTCAGGAAATTCCGTTGTTAGCAACTTACAAATTGGTTACAATAGACGTGATTTCGTTGTATACCAATATTAAGAATGACATTGGAACAACTGCATGTGAATATTTCTTACAAGAGTGCAATATCCAATACACCCACCACAATGGGAAGTTGGTGGAAATGATCCAGCTTTGTCTAACTCAAAACATTTTTATGCTTGGGGAACCGCGATGGGTTTTGCCTTTAGCCCCAGCTACGCTTGTCTAACTATGGGGTGGTGGGAATGTAAATTGGCCTGGCACCCGAAAAATGATAAATATGTAAGCAAAATCATCATGTGGCTAAGGTATATTGACGACCTTTTTATCATCTGGGATGGGTCCAATGAAGAATTTGACGAATATTTCAAAATTCTCAATAATACCGAAGCAGATTTAAAATTTACATATACCATCAGTGATGACCGAGTCATTTTCCTGGACACTGAAATTTATATCAATGATATCATACTGCACACAACCCATCATCAAAAAGCCACAGCAACAAATGCAACCCTTCATGCAAGTAGTTTCCATCAGTCTACTTTGATTAACAACATCCTGTTTGGAGAGTTCCTGAGGATACAGAGGATTTGTTCCCAGGATTGTTGGCCTCACCGGCCTTGCTCATGGTGAACAAGGCCGGTGATGCCAAAACGCGTCGGTAAGACAGACTGGCTCTGTGTGAAGAATAAAATCGATTGATACAATTCCTGAGTGCAGCGTACCTCCTTGTTGTTAACAAATCCAATGCCTCTTAAACCGTCAAACACTTTCCGGACAGGTGCTCCTTTTTCGTGAGAGCGGCATCTCACACAACTATGTACCACCAAACATACACTCGGGACACGGAGCACTCATCGGATTTAGACATAATTTATTCAATCCAACAGACGCGTTTCGGCCATCGACTATATATCAATCATTTTAAATAAACCCTAAATTAGCATTTACCATACAAGGATATAACCGATAAAAAAATTCAAACTATAATTAAACTAACCAATAAAATAAAACCATAAACAACCTTAACCAGTAAAATCAGACAAACAATTAAATCACCAATATAAAAAGTACACTAAGTTGTTCAAATAAATAATTAAAAAATTACAAATGCTGGAAGACGAGGAAACTCTGCTGTATTCTCTGACCAGGCTCTTAAAAAAGAAATATATACATCTCAACAACTACCAAACCAAGTAAGTAAAACTTATATTTAAACTAAAACGTACTTATAAATAAACTTAAAAATGTAAAATAGCAAATAATAAACAAAACACTTTTCAACTTCTGTCTCTTTACATGTACTTCCTAAAGGAAAACACTACAACTTCGAAAAGTGATAAGCTGCCAGAAAAAAAAACACCTTTCACAAACCAGCTAAAAGATATAAGAGAGTAAGTATACATAAACTAAAAAAATATATAAACTCACACCAATAGCGAGTAAAAATATACTTAACAACCTCAACCTCTACAAACTACCTACAAATAGACATTTAAAATGAAACTGACACTTTTTTCTCCCAACAGAAAAGAAAACACCTGCTCCACATTACAACGCTCCCAACAGAAAAGCTACAAAACAGTGCGAAACACCTAAAAAGAATATACACTAAGTATAAAAAATAAAAGGAGTTGCATAATTTTATATGTATATATCAAACGTATAAACTTTAAAACTTTGTATTTATTTATACTATTACACTACTTTCAGATACAATGACAGAGCGAACCAAATATATAACATCCCAGAAAGCAAGGCAATTACTAAATCACATGGGCTACACCTAAAAACATGAACATGAATCAACAGAAATGTGAATTGGAAATGTGCCAAATAATTTTCTAATGCATGCTATGGGAGGGTCACTACAAAAAATGATGTTAAAATTAATGTAAGAGAACATAACCAGCCTCCAAATGTGTTAGAAATAGAAGTAAGGGCGGTATTGCAGGATATAAGAGAGGCAAGCACGAACTCCAGGAAGCCACAACCAAAATCTTAAAAGATATACTGCCTAAATTCCTGAACACATCGCAGGCCAACTACCACTTATACCCACTTTAAAATGTTTAATTGCACAAACTAAAAAAGTCACCAGCGATAACAGCCGAAAGCATATTATAAAATAAATAATAACCTACAGAAGTTCCAGAAAACTGTCACAAAATCTAAACCAACATGACGAATCATTTTAGTATAAATAATAAACATAATATGTTATTAGATCAGTCTAAACATTAAATAAAACTCCAATGTGAAATAAGACTGCGATAATAAAATAATAAATACATTGTTTACAGGAAAAATGTAAACCTCTTCAACCAAAAACTCAAAGAACAAACTCAACCCATTACGTAAAATAAATACAACACACAAACCACACATTTCCAAATAACAATTGCATAATAATTTCACAAACAAATTAATAAACCATTCCCACACAAAAGAAATAAAATATATATGACTTACTGCTCTGTAGCTGCAGATCTTTCTACGTATCCCCATAGTCAAAAATAATAATCCACCAAACAAGGGAAAAATGTTTTCCAAAAAGCCCCAAATACAAAAATCAAAGAAAACCAATATACATCCCTCAAAGCAATCAAACGTATCTAGGAACCATAAAAATCCAGAAAAGTGCTTAAAAAATTAAATCACTCTGAAAACCGAAAAAGTGATTTCCTTACAAAAAAAATGGTAACTCCCAATGCCTATAGGCTACATTCATTGACAAAAACCTATAATGTAAACAAAGAAAACCTATCCGCAAAACACATTACATTCCCAATAATGCATATACATTACACTTAATCATCATGAAATAAGTAACATCACAAAATGTAACCAAACACAATGATACATTACTAAAACAGTGTACGAAAAACCCAAACTACACACTAGTGAAATCACTACTATTAATGCAACTTAGGGCCCTATTACGATGTCTGGCGGAGTTTCCTCCGCCTGACATCGTCTCGGTCAAGGGACCGACCGACACCTGGTCGGCGGTCTCGACCGACTTATTAGGATACGACCGAACACTGACCATGCCTTTACTTTACAATGGGAGCATGCATTCCGACTGGAATGCTTGAAAAAAAAAACCTCAAGGTACCTGCCACAATGTGCAGGCATCAACAGGGGGGCACCATAGGTGCCCCTTCGGCCTTCATCCGGAGGGCACGCACCAAAGGGGCCCTGCTGGGGGCCCCCAAAGTTGAGTTCCGACAGCCTTTCTGTGTCGGAAAGGCCGGCACAGAAAGGCTGTCTCCACCCGACATCGTAATCCCAAAGCGGAAAGAGCCACCTATGTGATTACTGAAAGCATTCCGACTGGCGGATCGGCTCTCCGAGCCCGTCGGAAGCCAGTTGAAATGGCCGGTCGCATTCCTTTCCGACCAACTCCATCGTAATGGGTCGGTCGGAAAGGAATCCGACCGGCTGATTACGATATGGTTGGAACGGCTCCGACCAACGGTAGGAGCCATTTCCGACCGCATCGTAATTGGCCCCTAAATGTTTGAAATACCCACAGACAATATTATAATCAACCTCTAGACTGCCGGCCTAGAACACGCCTTCACTCAAAACCCTCATAAAAGTACTTACCTGTTCCGATGAACAGTAGCACCTTATTATGACCTGGATCCCAGAAAACAGACTAAAAATGACACAAATAGACTACAAAATAGAAGGTAACAGTTGAAAAAATGGCTACTAAATTAAACTAAAAAAGACTATTTCCACATAGAAATGAATGGGAAAAAATGTTGAATGCATTAAAAAATGTTAAAAAATATTAAATATGTAAAACATGTCAAAAAATGTTTTTAAAAAATGTAAACAAATTGTAAAGTATACATTAAATATTAGTATAAAATATATAAAATTATTCAATATATACTGAAAAACTAATGTGAAAACTATGTTTAAAATATGTATATAAAACAATTTAAGAAATGTTAAAAAAATGTTAAACAATAGAAAAATGGTGGCAAGTGAACAGCATACAATACTATTAAAATATAATTTACATTTTTATGTAATAATAAAAATGCACAAAAATGTTTCATCTATTTATCTATATACAAATGTTTATTTTTAAGTTGCAATATATATGTATAAAAATGATAAAATACACTTTAAATAAACTTTGAAAACATAAATAAAATTAGAAAAATTTGTTATATGTCTTTATTCTATAAAAATATGTAATTCATAATATTACTTTATTACAAACATACTGTCGGGCTTGTCTGATGGTTTCTGCTTCCGGAAATACTATGGTCCCCACGAGTGCGGCGATCTCGCAAGACTGTTGGATGGGGCTAAGAGCACTTGGCTATTTAGCTGCATCAAACCCTTGAGAAGTGCTTCTCGTTCTAGCGTACCAAGTGGAGTTCAAGCTTCCAGGTTCATCGCATGCCTGATTCTTAATCTCCAGCGGATTCTTCAGCAATTTTCTCGACTTATTGACTGGCTCCAATTTCTTGGACAAGGATTTCCTGACGCTTATTCAAAAAAGGAGAAGAGCACCAGAGTTAACTTATTAATGCGGTAATGTGCTATACGCCCTTGTGACATGTTTAATTTATTGAACATTGTCAGAAATTTCTACACTGTAGATTTCTCAGCACGCTGTCTCATCGGACAAAATTCCAGTATCTTTTGACTGGTAACATATCATTGAAAATCTTGTAGTCAGACTAATTACTATTGCGGACTTGAGTTATTTTTATTTAACAAATCATTCATAGTCGTGAAGATTAACGCTGTGATGGTGTCACATTTAGCGAACTCTGAATATTATGTATATGCGTGATGCGTCGGGCATTTTGAGCGTGAAATCTTTAATCCATTGATTTCTTTCTATGACACTCTGAATATTTGTGTTGTTAATTATTTGAGACTGTCTTCGGGCACAATTTCTTCTGGTGACAGTGTTCGTTCATTTTTGTTATGATTAACAGTTAATACTTATAGGTTCCATATTCTGGCTGGCAGCTTAGTGGTATGTACTTGGTGATGCATTATTATAACATTTACTAGCCACATGTATATAACTGAAAGAACACCAACTGACTGACACCTGTATATATGTCTTAAAGGTTTTGTGAATTCCAGCGATCTCTTTCCTACCCATTCACCTATCAACAGCCAGTAGTGCAGGCGGGGAAAGGTACATCTGTTAACACAGGGAAATATAGGAAGGAACGCAGGAATACATTTCCCCAATAATTCTAATTGGAGTGTCCTCTAATATACAGGAGCTGGATTAGGTGTAGATACCACTGACAGGCTGTCAAGAAAAGGCAGTGAACAACTTCAGAGGATTGAAGCAGTGCTGTTTTTCCTTCTATTCCCCACTCCCCTGTTGGACTGGAGTTGCCTTGACTCATTTGTATCAGGCGTCTTTAGCCAGGTAGTGGAGTCGGAATCTGTCATAATGCTCTCCAGCTCACTCCTGCAGAAACCTCAGGTGAGATCCTGACACATACAGCTATTTTTTTATTATTATTCTAAACACCAACAACACTAATTAAATAACACAAAGTATTTCTACTTCATACAAATACAATTCAAGCAAAGGATTTCACACAAAATTTATAAAATTAATACAATTAAATAATCACACTCCAACGTAAACCATTTTTAGGAAAGTTTTGGACACCTGTCCGAGACTAAATTATCCTGATCCAGGTTACACATTTTTTTATTATCCTTATAGCAAATATGTCCGCCTGGATTATTTTTTGGTCTCACCCAGTCTTTTGAGGGAGGCGCAAATAGAGAAACTCCCAACGGTCCTTTCAGATCACAATCCTTTGATTCTAAAGTGTTGGATGACTGTCACAGTTAAGCCACATCGAACATGGACATTTGATAGGGGACTACTTCTCAATCAAAGAGTGTCAATGCATAAGGGAAATTGATTATCATTATAGACTCTGGATTATCATTCATTTCAAGACTCATCCAACTACTGGAACAGAACTGCTTGACAAAAGGTCCACTCATTATTTGGCTTATAGAACTGGGAAGAAAGGAATAATGAATTCCCAAATAAGAGATTATACAGTCAGGAAATCTGAGGGGTAAGTCACACTAAAACATACAGTGCTGAAAAGGAGTAACACAAACTTCTTTGGACGAGGGCAGGTGTGAAGTGCACAAATGAAGAAAGATCATGCAACTTACAATATTGCCTAAGAGTGAATGCAAAGTTAAACTCTTATGCTGAATACCTCTGCTGAATCCTGGAGCTAAATTGTCCATTGTAAATTGCATATATTTTTGGTGGCATCACTTTGGATGAAGATCAATGATGCTCTAAGAATGAGTGTGTCTGGAATTGCAGTGTAATCACCATTTGATGGCTATCATAATCACCAGCGACCCCCTGTTCTCCCCTATGGTGATTCTAGTGAAACCAGAGCATCAAAAGTTGATGTTCCATGAACGACTGACTGCATATAATAACCAAACTGGTCAAACTGCTCCCAACCAAAAAACTGACTTCTCTCACAAGTGAATCCTGGCACTGTTGCAAAATACAATAATTTCATGTATTGATCTTTCCTTGTTTCTTACTGATTCTCAAATCAAATGTGTTGATCTCTCTCTTCATTGATTCATTCACCGAAGCACCACGAAAAACCTCATCCCTATTATCCACGATCTAGGCATCAGATGGAGACTCAGGTGGAACATGCATTTGTGATGCCTCTGGTATTTCTTCTTCCTTAGCTTAATTACTATTACTGATATTTCCTTAAGTATTGCAGCAGCTTTGCTACATTTACCACTGGTAGAAATAAACCTACTTTCTTACCTGTCATGCAACTGCTAGGATGACCCCTTACTGTTTTCTATTTCTTGCCTTTCTCTTAACCTCCAATGATCACTCATGCTAGACTATTTTTAAGACCTGTTTTACATGCAACACAACAGTTGCAAAAAACTTGCCAGCTGCCCCACTTGTGCTCTAAGTGCCACCTCCATGATCATCAGCAAGTAAAAATATACAATATAATTCATCTGCTCTGAAAAATACAACTCCTCCTGTTTTAGTCTTTGCACCTCTACAGTATGGAAGGATATCTTCCTTGGGGAATCTTTTGATATCCTCCTTTTCCCAAACATGCATTTAACTTGTGACAATTCTTAACCAGGAGATTGTATGGGTTATGTATGTAGTTAGTAACCCCCAGATTCACCTCCATGTTATAATGACTTTTGGCCTGATTACAAGTAAAGCTGCTATTTATCGCACCTGGTAAATAATGATACCCTCAGTTTTGTTATTTAATTGGTGTGATAAATAGCACCTTTTACTAGTTATTGGGGAATAACATGCCAATTTTGGTGTTTAGCACAACACAATCTGCATGGTACGGTAAATACAGTATATATTACCCCTGTTAAATTTGTGCAGGTTTGACCTGCCAAAATGTAACTAATGTTGGGTTATTTAATGCATCTGATAATTATTATTGGAATGGTTAAATACAACCAAACTTGCAATTCCGTCCCATGCGTAAACAGGGGTAATCGCATGGGATGGAATTAACAACCCAACTTGTAATCAAGGCCTTCGTTTTTTAAATAGCTTTGTAATTTATCAGTTAGATAATTTTTAAGTATAAATGTATTAAACATTCTGACATTTTAAATAATTTCTCCTCACAGCATTTTCTAAAATATTACTAGTTAAGTCATAATCATATTGGTTCTTATTTTCCTGGGCCTCCTTTGGCACCACATACCATTTAGGGACTGTTTACATCTCACTTGCTCTTAAGATGCAAATATTTCTGTAGCTGTTTCACTGCTCTTGCTGCAACTTTCCGAAACAAACATGCATTCTAAAACTGTCATAGTGTCCGAATATTTCAAAGAGTTGCATTGCCCTTGCGCAAGAGCAACACAACTCTCAAGTTAGATTTATTAAGCCACGCAAGACAAATCGCTGCGTTGCATTACTCTGCCTCAAGGAGGCATTCCATGGGTGGAGCATGGGTGTTTCCCACACATCCATGCATGGATTTTGGCGCATTCCCAGATTTACCATTACTGGTAGACCTGGGAATGCGTCAAAATGCTACACATCCCCAGGTGAGGCATAACAATGAGAAATATCTTTATCTCTCCTCGTTTTTCCCTATTTATATGTGTGCTGCATTCTGCAGGAAAATGCCTCCGGCGATTGTTTTTGTGCAGAAAGGTGTGCCTTCCTACACAAAAACAATCCTGCCTGCAAAGCAGGCACCCGTGCACAAGGATGCCTGTGTTAGCGCTAGGCTGCACATTGTGCACCAGTGCAGGGAAACGATAGGAATGTGCCGTATAATGTTAAATATGGTGCATTCCTGCCCTTTCCCCATCAAGCACCACAGCAAAGTGGCTTGCAGCACTGCACTTCGTGATTTTTGATAAATATGTCCCATAAAGTACAAAGGAGGTCCAGGCAAAAGAGATCCATTTTTGCCCCGTCATTGTTCTGTTTTCCCACTGTGTTTTATTCCTTGGACAAGTAACGAGCTCACCTTCACACAAGATTTGATTTTTATATTAAATAGCTGTTCAGTTATCATTGCAGTTAAAAACTATTCCTGCTTGCTATGAGCTTCTTATCTCTGGCACAAGGGGGGGCTATTTAAGCAGCTTGTGAGGTGGGGAGCAGTACTTGCTACTACACTTTCACATGATCTTGTGGGGCTTTAGGATGGTGATTGGGGGAACAGGCTTGCTAGCTCTGACCTTAAGTAGCCCTCCATTATCCTCTCTCCAGTGGCCTGACAAAGGCTGCTGCACTTGCACAGCATCTGCGGGGAATCCGTGCAAATTCTCTGAGCCCATGGGAAGACAGCCATATCGGCCTGTGGCCCAAATTACCATAGTAATCATCATGATGTTCTGCTAAGGGAATCCCCAGGATTTCTCTTTTGGTACATTGTGTTTGTGCACCCAGAGGAAGGTGATTCAAAGGATTGTCATGGTGCTTTGTATTTCCATGGCTCTGGGAAATCCTCAGATTTCTCCTCACACAGCTACACATGGACAGCAGTGCGAGGAATTCCTCAGGGCATGAGATCTTGGGCAGGTATGGTTTCTGCCTGGCACCCCTCCAGGGCATGTACCACTGTGCAAAGCACTGTACATTCCTGCCAGGGCCTGGCCACCCTTTTATCAAAGGAATTACCCTGCTGGCTGTGGAGAGAAAGTGGCAAAGTGGTGGCTGGGAATAGCTGCTGGGAATATGGGAGTTTCAATACATGCCTAAATAAGGATCCTGGTGTAGAATTCAGGCGCACTGTGTTCTCCACTAACAAAATACAAGTCTGGACAAAAATGTGAAAAAATTGTATGATTTCTCTTACAGCATAACCAATGGTAAATAGTGGTAAAAAAAATTCAATATAGCTTCAATGATGTAAGAGTTTTAGCAAAAAATGTTGCTTTGTAAAAAGGCATTCCATATTTGTTTTTTAAATTGGCCTTTTAACGCAATTGTGTTTTTAAAAAATGTGTTTTTTTAAATTTTAGAGTCTGGGCATCCCATTTACATGTATGAATTTCAGCATCGACCGAGTATCTATAAGGATACTAGACCATACTTTGTGAAAGCAGATCACGGGGATGAAGTTGGATTTGTCTTTGGAGGACCTTTCTTGAATAATGATGTTCACCTTATTGGTAAGACATAAACTACAATACTTTGTCGCTCATTGGCATGTATTACTGATATGTATCACAACTAAAAAAAAACAGACTGTAATCCTGCAAGTGCATAAAGGGTCTATCGTTCTGCAAGTGGCGAGAAATATTCACAAAATTGCATCTTTCATGCAAATGTAACTAATCTACACCTGACTGAAGAGACCCAAATAGGCTGAAGCCAGTCTTGTGTTCCTTGTGTTCCTGCTCAGAGGGAGCCTGGCCGGCATCTTAAGCTGGACTGTTCTTATTGGAGCAGGATGAAGACTGATTTGGGTATGGCTGGTTCCTTTCTGAGGTGGCATGGTGGACAAGAGAACGATGGACTGGGATATGACCCAGAGTAATTACCGCTGGTTGAGATTAACTCAAGCATTCCACCCATCACTCTTTTGTGTACCTCAAAGGAAGGAATACAGCCAATTTTTTTAAAGAAGTCACTCCCTCAGTGAGTACGATCAGAAGGTAGACCTGGAACAATTATAATTCTGTGTTCAGCACCCATCTCTATTCCCGATCACTGTAAGAGAATGCTATGATCAATGATGTAGTACTCAGAAAATTCTATAGGACCAGGGCTCCAACCTTGGACTTGGTAGTGAGCAGCAAAATAAGGTTTGGGTAGCTGTTACCCAATGTTAATAAATGTTAAATTTGACATTTAATTATTTAATGTGTCAGTTGTCGGTTAAGTTCAGAAGTGTTTATGACTAGTATTCTATGAAATTAATTATTACATGTTTCGCTGTGCATTATGCAGTAATTGTGTGTCATTGACATATTACAGCATAAATGACAAAACTCCTGAACAACTGCTTTGGAAACGCATTGTAGTATCTAGAGTGCACATAAAAACACAGAATATATATAAGAAGCAGTACTATATTCACATAAATTTAAGTACCTATTGGACTTCAAACCCATGTTTAAAAAAATCTAATTTAACTTCCCAGAAGAATACCTTATGTAGAATAAGTGTACACTTTTCATTCAGCACAAGGCTCTAGCGTTTGAAAATCTTTACCCTGTGTAATTTTTTCTTATAATATTTAATAGATTCATAATTTCAGATTGATTCAAAGGTAGAGTTCCCAAAGTAAATGGTCACTGGAACCAATACAGTATCTGAGATTGTCTAAAAAGCTGAATCTCGTATGAACTAAATGGAATTCAAAGAGAATACACAACTATAGATCCACGTTCAGTTTTTGTCTTTCAGCCATGGTGTGAAAATAAGACAAAACACTATTAGCAATTTAGAAAATATCATAAGGGACAGGTTATTTATCAGTATATATCATCAACTACTTCGCATAGTCAAACCCCACGGTCCGTGGGAAGTTTTTCGGACAATGCAAGACAGCTGACGTTACTGGGCTCAGATTATAAAACCATCTACAACTCTTAACCACCAGACCCTCAGGGTAGCAAAGTTAAACAGTCAAAAGTATAGTTAGAGTGGCGGTGTGGGGGTTAGAGACCAGGAGCGGCCGGCACAGGTAAGAGCGGCGGGGCAGGGAAAGGGGGGATGTTGACAGACAACGGGATAGGTAAAATTGACTAAAAAATAAATAAAACCACTTACCTTGCGCTCGCCGCATTGCCGATAAGGCGAGCGGAAGGCATATGGTTTTATTTATTTATTTTACCTATCCCATCGTCTGCTGACTCCCCCCACCCCGCCCCAACCAACCACTCTTAACTATGCCGGCGGTGCCTGTTAGAGACTGAGGTCTCGAACGAATATTCAATGTCAGTCAATACATCAGTGTCAAGCCAATGCTTTTACTTATAAAATAAAAATACTTTACTTCTAACACAAAAAACAATACTGTACATAATCATAAGAGGACACTTCATTTGGTGTACCAATATCTCAGGTAAACGTTATTGTGGTTTGGGAGTTTTTCCTCGGATGAGGCTCGCCAACATTATGTTGCCAAGCGCGATCTAGAATTCGCATCCCCTAGCGCGAATTTCAAGCACTAGGACGCCTCCTGGGGATATTTCTCAACATGGGCGGTCACAGCAGGTCACTAGCACTTGCGTTGAGAAAATGTACTCAAGTGGCAGAAAGAAGCGCCGCCCTCTGGCGCGCTACGTGGTGCCGTTTGCGCTAATTTTACAGTGTGGAACAAGCTCTCGGCCTGCTAAAATTCCACCGCTCTCGAAACTCCACGGAATCTTGTAGAGTTTTTAGGTAACTCCACAGAATCCCGTGTAGTGAAACTCCTCAAGTTCCACCCACCCCGAATTGCGACCCACTACGATTCAGAATTTTGTGAACCAAACTATTTGTATATAGGTCAGTTTGCAAAATTCCAAACGGGTTGAAAAAATATTGGTCACAATTCGCAGCCAGTAATTTGCAACCAGCGTTTTGTACATACGGACTCAGATTTACTAATCCTTTGCTTCACCCTTCCGTCATGCAAGGCAACGCAAGGCAATGCATAGGCATATTCGGGATTTACAAAGCCACGCAAGGCCTGATTTGCATGGCCTTGCATGGCTTTGTAAGGAAATGTAAAGCAACGTAAGCGGCTTGCGCGGTACTGGGTTTTGTTTTATAGGGGTCAGCATTCCATGGGTGGAGCATGGGTGTTCCTGTGAATCCACCCATGTATTAGACGCAATTCCAGATCAACTAAGGTTTGTAAAGCTGGGATTGTTTGAAATCAGTACGCTTACCATAGAAAGGCATAATGAGGAGAAATATGTTTATTTCTCCTCCTTACTTGCTTCTTTCTATGTGTAATGAATTCTGCATCACACATAGAAAGAGAAATATGCCTCCTTGGGTTGTTTTTGTGCAGAAAAGTATCCCTTGCTGCGTAAAAACAATCCTGCCCATAACGCGTCATGCTGCAAGGGTGCCTGCATTGACGCTAGGCAGCCACGAGTGCGGCAGTGAAGGGAGAGAGCTGAAGACCCCCATACCTTAGCAGATATTGAGCTTTTCAGCTCTCTGTTGTTCACGCAGTGTAGCACAGCAACTTTGCTTGCTGCCCTGCTTTGCATGAACGTTTGATACATATGCCCCTGGCCCATATTTTTTTCTGCAACTCCAGACTTAAACGTATCAGTTACCATTCAACCACTCCTATTTGCAAGTGCGGTGTGAAACTATGGCATATGGAAGGCACGCGTGAGGCAATCAAGGAATGTGATTGTGGGCACAACTTAAATAACAAATCATATCAATGACTGATGTGACCTAATAAACTTCAATACTAATAAACTTTATGAACTTTAATACTTTTGTTGCCAGTAGGTTTCTTTCTAATATTTTTCCCCTACATAATCAGTACTGCTTAGAGTAGTCTATTTTTCTGTACCTATCGAGCACTGGTGTATTTTAAATCGTTTAAAACTTGGCAGCATGGCCCAACACCGCCTGTTTCTCAATTTATTAACATATTTCCATCTAGGTGATGTTACTGCTGAAGAGGAACAGCTTAGCAGAACAGTAATGAAGTATTGGGCCAACTTTGCACGAAGCGGGTAAAATATTTGTTCTATGATTCTTTTCTTCACAGATCACAGCGACTAATTGAGAAGCTAATACCAGCTTAATTATGTTTCCTTAGAAATCCCAATGGCGATGACTTACCTGGATGGCCTGTCTATGACCTCGATGAACAATACCTGGAGATAAATTTGCAGCAGAAAATGGGAAAACAATTCAAAGACCGCAAAATGAAATTCTGGACAGAGACTTTCCAGGAAAAAATGAATGCAATAATTACAGAAAAGCTGGAGCACACAGAGCTGTAACTTACAAAACCTAACGTGTTTAAAAGTGTGATACAGGGTATTTTAAACAAAGGGATATTTGTCTTCTCTCCTTGGAAATATTGTGGCTTTATTATACAGAACATACCTGAAACTTTCATAAATGTTCATTCAAATGAGTTATGTTTATAGTGGTTATGAGGCAGACTTTGTATCCTTCAAACCTTGGTTTTATTCCTGGCTTCCTTACTTGACCAGGAACTGTGCAAGTATGGGCATGTCTGCCTGTACGTCCTTCTGGCTATGTATAGGTCAGATATACCTTATATTGTCTAACACTGTCCCAATTGCATGACCCACCCCTGCTTACTGTCATATCTTGGTTTCTAGGATTTGTTTCCTAGACTGTGCTGCACCTCAGGCTCAAGATGTTATTGACACAATAAAACAAGTTCTTTTTAATAACCACTCTACTGCTCCTTGAAGCTAGATCGGTGCTATATCAGAAACCTAAAAAAATAATTCAATCCTGTTTTTGGTTTACTGTGCTCATCACAAACTAGTGTGTGCAGGTGCAGGGGACCGCCAATATCCATCAACTATTATCACTGCAAAAGTGACAGGTGACCAGTCCCTCTGGTAGATGTTCCACCACTTCTGTACCCCACAACTCTACCCCTTCCGCTGTCTGCACCTCTTTGCCGGACATCTCATTCAAGTGAGCAGGGCCATTTTTGGAAATCCCTTCACTTAGGGTAACATTTTGAGGGAGTCTGAATCACTCCCAGATGGCTGCCATTTTGAACGTTTCACACCGCTCTGATGCTGCCAATTTGGGGAGCTTGCACCCCATCACAACTAAGCCACTTTGGTTGCGGCTGAAATTTTGCTGCTATGACGTTTAAATGTCTGGTTAAACATGGGAGCAGTCACCACGGATCTTTAGATTCACAGAGGACTACTTTACAAGCGACCAGTTGTTTCAGGTTATGCACTTAAAGTTCATACCCCGACCTGAGAGAGACATACATTACCACAACCTCTACATACTTAAAAAAATGAACCTAGCAAGATTTTGGAAACTGAAGGAACAGTGGTCCTGGAGCGTGTGGATTGACATTTCTGAAACATCTCAAGTGCAAAGCTTGGTGGGCCTTGTTCAGACACACCTAACAGTGCAGCATCAAGGCATATGCCCTATTTAAGCTCCAGAAGTAAGAGAGCATAGAGAGATGGGGGGGAGGTTCACTTTTTAGCACCTATTGCATCATCATAGTATTAAGATTGCAAGACCAAGGAGATAAGTTCTACTAGGGACTCTGTCCAAAAAAACAGTTTAACAGAGGTACAGTACAAACTCTCCTAAATTGGTGTAGTTGAGCTAGGGTGCAAGTCACCAAGAAGGTAGTCTCATGGTGCAGTCTCCCAACATGCCAGCATATGAGTGGGCGAGGATTCCCTGGGGTTCTTGTTTTTTGCAATCTTTATTTCTTGATTTATTGAAATGTAGCCATTCTAGTACAGACAAGAACACTAAACGTTAGTGATATGACAGGCATCATCAGAGGATTCAGTCGTGCCATCTAACAACGTAATCACTGACATAACCTAACAAATTGTCACGTCTCTTATTCTGCTTTTAATATTCAATAAACTGTATTTTTTTCAGGACGATGATGAGGAGTAAAAAGTTATGGGGGATCGTGGAGGGAGGGAGGAAAGAGTAAGACGGGGAGAGCAGAGGTTCTGCCATGATATAAGAGGGACTTCAGGGGAAACTAAACATCAAATTTTCTGAGACTACGCCAAGACCATACGGTGCCAGACAATAAAAACAATGTACACAGTGGCAATGAGACAAATGATTGTGCAGGAGCAAACCACAAAATACAATATCATACTATGTGATACAATATGATGGCCCCAACCAATGATTCTCAGATGGGGATGGCTTCTAGAGGGATAAAGGAGGAGAATAATTGTCACTCACCAAAAAGGACCCCATGCTGCCTCAAATATATGTAATTTACCATTATGTTTATATGTGGAGCGTTTCAGACTAGCAATTTTGAGGATTTCAACCAACCACTCATTGCCCGTAGGTGTCGTGGGCTGGTGCCAGTGATGTATGCATAGTTTAGCCACTGGTGCTCATGGGCTGTTAAGTCTGGCAAGTCAGTAATGTCATGTAGAATGGCTAGCAAAAGGGAAGATGTGATCGACAAAGAGCTGTGGCACCAGATATGATTCCAGACCATTGTCCAATAACCCGATAGTGCTGGACATGGCCAGAGGATATGATGGAGGATACAGCCATCACCATAGCATTTCCAGCAACGATCATGGAGGAGAAGCTTAGCCTTTTGAGTTTCCATAGCAACCAGTACCAGTCATTAAAATGTTTGAAATATAAAATTGTTGGTCTGGATTCCTTGATGACCCTATTGCGGTCCATAGGTAGATTTGCCCAATCCTTCGGCGTGTACTCCCCACCCAACATGTCTGCCAGTGAAGTCTCTTCAAGGTGAAGGATGCGCTGAAATAGAATGTTTTAATAAGTAAACCGTATAAACCAGAGACCACTCCCCTATATTGACCCAATGCATGAAAGTAATAGAGGATGATGGACTTTGGGAGTTCCAGAGGAGCTGTACTGCAAGTGGCCGGAATTGCCGGAAGCGCCATTGATCCGTCATCAGGAGATCAAATTACAATTGCAGACCTGGGAATGTTTTAATCTTACCCTCAATAAACATCTGGCACCACAGAACATTAGATTCCCTCCTACTTGTAACACCGTGTTATGCTAGAGCCGTACCTGAAGATGTTTCCACAGAGAGATGCCCATGAGCTTGTGGGCCTCAGTCCAGCTCTGACCGTCACCAGTAAAATTGGGTTAGAGGCTACAGTGTAGTCCGTAGCAGTTAGATAAGTTGGTAGGGACACGTTTAGGTGATTTTGAAAATGGTACTATAGGTGTACCCACAACGGTGCTTCTTGTTTGGGGCCTAGGTATGCCACCGGTTGTAATAAGTGAAAGGCCAACTTGTACGTATTATTTTTCTTTTTGCAGATTTAAATAGCGTGAACTCGACCGAAGGTATTGGAGCGCTTTACATGAGCACCAGTCACGTTACACAAGGACACATTCATTGTTTGGTAGGCGTGGGGAGATTACGTGATTTGCCCAGAATCACAGGATGCTGAGCCGACGCCCGGCTCCAAAGTTCCCCAGCTCCAAAGTTGGCAGCTCTAGCAGTAAGGCTACATTCTCTCCCCGTATTAGGCAGTATTAGGCCTCCTGCCATGACCAAGAGGCTTGAAACCTTGGTTTGCACTCGCTCCAGATAGAGGACCTGATTTCCGATCCTTTGCTGGGCAGTATTTGTCAGGGGACCGGAACAAGTAGCATGCCGAAGAGATAATGGAACTGAGGTGCTATCTTCATTTTCACCATTTGTAGTGCCTCCATTCGGGGCAGGTTGAGATGGGTCAATTAAAAAAAATCCTGTTTGATGCGTTCCAGCAGGGATCGAAAGTTGTCTTCAACCATGTGGACAAGACCCTATTGATTCGAATGCCCAAATAGCAAAGTCCCTCCGGTACCCATTGCAGATTTTAGCCGTATATGCAGGTATTAGTAGTGGTCTCGGACATAAGGAGTGCCTCACACTTTGTCCAATTGATTCTGTAGCCGACAGGTGGTAGAAGTCTTCGATGATGGACATTGCCTCTGCGATCAATGTGCATGGATGGGACATATAAATGGGATATAAAATCCACACCCAGACCCATATAAGGCATGACCTCAAAGACATACCTGCAACACAGGAGGGGCACCACTGTCCGCATATGGTTACTAGAGCTATGGCCAGGTACGAACCCCATTTGAGACTTTTAGATGAGGAGGGGATTCCCTTTACTCAGACGCATTGCTAACACCTTAGCCATGATCTTCAGATCCACATTAAATACAGAAATCGGGCGATAGCTGGAGCAATCTAATGGATCTTTGTTTTCCTTAAGTGGGAGCATGTTGGTGGCTTTATTAGATACTGTCCCTAAGGACTCATGCTCCTCCACTACTCAAGAGACTCAAATTAAATTCAGCACCAGGAGGTCCTTCCCTGTCTTAAAGAACTCTCTCTCTGGAAGCTGTCCTCTCTGGGGGATTGACACATGGGAAGTGCTGCAGTAGCCTCAGCTACCTCCCCTTCGGTGAATTCACCTTCCAGCAGGGCGTTGCCGTCTACCGATAAGACTGCTAAATGTAGTGGTGTCAGATAGCCTACTACCTGCTCAGGAGTAGCACTTGATTCCAATGTGTAAGGAGGCATGTAATAAAAAGCAGAGTGGTTCCAGACCTACCAGCTCACACGGTGCCACCTTGTGTAACACGATTTCTGCTCCCTTCACCCGGTCATCCAGTGAGGAGCCAAAATCACACGCTGCCAGGGAAAATGAACTGAAAACCACTGTGAACAGTGGATTCTCTGCTCATTTTTGGAGGCAGTAACAAGCTGATGTTCATTAAAAGGTGTGAAAATGCCCCAGGAAATCACAGACAGCTGCAATGACCCTTTGCTTTTATTTTTAGTGAGGGGCTTGGTGAGGGGCAGAGTGCCTCTTAGGTAGCTCACAGCAAGAGGCCCCACCCCCTCCAAGGCCCCACCCCTTCTTCACAGGGTAGCATTAATTTGTAAGTTGGCAGGTATGTGGTTCACGATGGCCCAGGGAGGTCTTAGGAGGTTCCCCCATGCATCCTAAATAGCCAGAGTGGCTAAAAGGGAACCCTCTTCGAAGTCTCCCTGCTTTTTCCCCATGGTTGTATCTTCGCCACTGGAGTTTATTTAGTGACTTTTGTGGTTCATCCTGACAAGGACTGTCATACCTGGCATCCTTGGCATGGTTTTCACCTAACTTTTTACCTTCACAACTTTTGTTTTTGCTGACATCGTTTTTGCTGGCCTTAGGAGTCTGCACACTTTATCACTGCTAACCAGTACTAAAGTGCTTTTTTCTCTTTTCCTAAAATATCGTAACATTGGCTTATACCCAATTGGCATATTTAATTTACTTGCACGTCCATAGTAAAGTGGCATTATATGTGCCCAGGTTCTGTAAATTAAATGCTACTAGTGGGCCTGCAGCACTGGTTGTGTCACAAACTGGAGTAGCACTTTAAACATGTCTCAGGCTGCCATTGAGGAGCCTGTGTGGGCAGTTTAACCTGCCATGTCGACCTGGCAAAATAAACCTTTTGCCAGGCCCAAACCTTCCTTTTTAACACATATATGTCCCACCTAGGGTAGGCCCTGGATAGCCCAGAGGGCAGGGTCCAATGTATGTGAAACGTTGGACATGTACTTTTAAGTGTTACATGTCCTGGTAGCGAAAAACTCTTAAATTCGTTTTTCACTACTGCAAGGCCTACCTCTTCCATAGGATACCATTCAAATGACCTTATTACATTTTATATGTGTAATTTCCAAATGGGACCAGGTAACCAGTTCATGTTTTGTGTCTCTAGAATTTGAATTTAATTCCTAACTTATGGGTGAAGTCAGATTTAAAATAAAAAATTTGAAAATGACACTTTTAGAAAGTTCACAGCAAGATATCTAGCTACCACTTTTTATGCTGGTCTCTACTTAAACAGACAAAGGACCCATACCTTGCTTCATTGGTCCTGGTTATTTATTAAACCACTTCTTTTGTTTTGTACTCTTTTTTCAAAATATCATATGTGTCTGAAATTGAGAAAACACCTTTTGCTTCAAACAAATATTTGACATAAATTAGGTACAAACTAAACAACAGTATATAAAACACATAATGAACGACAATACATGAACATCAAATTCAAAATAATACACCAGTCAAACATTTTGTAGGTTTCACGTATGCAGCAATCCTATTGTAAATGATTCAAACAGTCCTTTTCACTAGGATGCTGCCCATTGGGAATAAGTTCAAAAACCAGCTGGGGTTAATTGTATGCAAGATATCCCTCAAAGCTGCTAAAGTTCATTAATGAAAATTTCTCAATGGAAAAAGAATGTCGACGCGTTTCGAATCCCAGTAGTATTCATGGGACTCTCTTTAGAGCTGTGACTTGATGTGACCTAAAAAATAATAAACAATGTTGCTGTTTTTCAACTAATCACCCTTTCCCAAAATGAATTGTATCGATTTTATGGAAAAGCACTACACTATACCTGATGGGCGTGTGTTCTAATATGCTTTGATGGGAAAACCTTCTTCGCAGACAGAGTTTTGGCCGCACTTTCCTGGACCGTTCTGGTGGGTAATGTGACAATACAAGGAAGTATTAAGTGGCAAGAAACCAGATGAACTTGGATAGAACTAATCTTTTGCCAAAATGTCTTACTTCAAAGCGCTAAGACATCCCCGCAGATGTATCTTTCTTGTTTTGGATGTGAAGTGCAGTTCTTCTAATGCAACAGAGCTTCTTTCTACAATTGAAAGTGCACTGTTTAGTTCTTATCGTTTTTAACTGCTTACCGCTTAGTTACACGATCAGCAAGTCAATCTGACAGCTTACTTCTGACTCTGAACCCCTGGGGCTCTCAGGAATCACTCCCCATGTGCGCGATGTGTGGAACGTTTTCTTACGTTTTCTTGCCTCGCGGTTAATTTATTTCTGGTAATGGAAAACGGGCATGCAGTCAGGGATTTATTCTTGTAAGTTGACCTTGCTACTTTGTAACCAAACAACGATGGAAAAGCTTACTTTTTAGTTAATCCGGCAGCAGCGTTCTATCATCGTCCTTCTGAGTCGTGCCGATAGCGGTTAATTCCTGCTTTGACAGTGTTTTTGAACGAAAGCCAGCCCCTTCTGGGTGGATCACGAATTGTTTTCTGAGTACTCGATTATCTTGATTTCTTCATTTGTGTGTATATGAGGATGACGAATGCCACTAAAATCCCTTTTTGATGATGAAATTCTTTCAAGATTCAACTCTAAAGGATGCAGTAGTCTGTATTGGTGGACCTATTGGGTGTTTGTTTGCATTGCATGCTGGGAGTTGAAGTCCTTCAATTAAAAGTCATTATGTCCTAGTTTTGTAATAAAGACGCTTCCGTGTCACCTTTTTGAGGATTTTGTTTAATCCTCGCTGTGATTACACAAAATCCTCGAGGCACAGAAGCGTCTTTATTACAAAAGGAGGCATACCTCATACTGAAATTCAACAGCACGACTAATGGCTTGAACAAAATGTCAGAACTAACTAGGACATTCGTCATCCTCAGATACACAAAAACGAAGAAATCAAGACAATCGAGTACTCAGAAAGCAATTCGTGATTAGCAGCTTTGAGGGATATCTTGCATACAATTAACCCCAGCTGGTTTTTTTACTTATTCCCAATGGGCAGCATTCTAGTGAAAAGGACTGTTTGAATAATGTACAATAGGATTGCTGTATATGTGAAACCTACAAAATGTTTGACAGGTGTATTATTTTTGAATTTGATGTTGATGTATTGTTGTTCATTATGTGTTTTATGTACTGTTGTTTAGTTTGTACCGAATTTATGTCAAATATTTGTTCGAAGCAAAAGGTGTTTTCTCAATTTCAGACACTTATGATATTTTGAAAAATAAAGAGTACAAAACAAAAGAAGTGGTTTAATAAATAACCAGGACCAATGAAGTAAAATATGGGTCCTTTGTCTGTTTAAGTAGAGAACAGCATAAAAAGTGGTAGCTAGATATCTTATTGTGCACTTTAACTAGGCCCTTTCTAGCTACTGGTCTTTGGGCCTACCCCCTTTGAGTTGAACATTTAGAAAGTTGGCATTTTCTAGCCTCAGCCATTTGGTGCCTGTAGCCAGTCTCTGGATCAGATGACTGGGTTTGAGTGACAGTTGGGCTTTATGTTTTTCTCCTAGGCAGTCACACATAATGGGGAGCTTAGGTGTGACTGGATGGGCCATCACTAGCAGCATGGGATGGAGGAGCTGGGCACAGCACTACTTGCACTTGAATAGGCTGTGTCCTGTCTCCACACAAAGGGCTGCATACTCCCTGTAGTTAGTCTAGAGCCAGGGCCAGGAAGGCAGCACAACTGTGCCCTTCAGAGGCATGCCCGCAGATGCTTCTCTCCACTTAAAAGGCACACATGTGTATACATTTTGGACCTCAGACACCAAACTCTTCAGTATACTTTTGGACCTGTGAATACCCTGCCAGGAACAAGGGCTACTATTCTGCTGAAAGGATTGCCACTCTGCTGGACTGCTACTCTGAAGGAACAGTTGCCCTGCTGTGCTGACCTGCTTCCTCCTACCCTCTTGCGTGGGGAGGAAGAACCGGACCTGCAACCTTAGGACACCAGAGTGACTCCAAGGGCTAGTCTGCTGGCCTTCCTATCCGAGCCTCAGGGACGTAAAAGGATCCTCAGCACCCTGCACCAGCACCTTCACCTAGCTGCAGCAAGTTCTTGGCCCCCATGTAGTGCCCCTCATGTCATGGACCCTCAGTGTGACTCAAGGGACCTGAATTCAGGCTTTTGGGCTCTTCGCATCCGCAGACGGGCCCGTTCACATCAAAACATTGCTGCTTGCACCACGATTCAGCGCAAAGCTCCATCAGCCTCACTGTCTGCACTTCAGCATTGCCCTCTCGCGGGGACCACCAACGGTAAGCTCCAGCAATGCCCGCCCACGACGCCTGGGCTGCTCTTCGCACTGCGCCAGCAACCCTTCTGCAACACTCTCCTGCTACTCGTGGCCCCCTCCAATGTGAACGGGACTCTCGGTACGAACTTTGAGAAGGTAAACTTTAACAGGCCTAACCTGGTGACTCTAGTCTACCTGTGCTCCATCGCGGTTGACCTGAAAGTGTGACTTTGACCCGGTCCAACGTGACCTGATATCCCCGGTTGGCCCTTTATGCTTTTGTGACACTATTTTAACCTAAACTCTTTCAAAATTAATAACTGCAGTTGTACTGATTAGGTTTTTGACATTTAGGTCTTGTTTTATTTATAAAACTTTGCTCTATATTTCTAAGTTGGTATGTGATCCTTTTAGTGTGGCATCTTAAGTTTATTACTGTTTGAAGTGTTGCACAAATACTTTACACATTGCCTCTAAGTAAAAGCCTGACTGCTCTGTGCCAAGCTACCAGCGGGTTGAGCACAGGTTAATTTAGGGTTGGCTTGTCCCTCACCCTGACAAGGATTGTGGTAGCTGTTTCACCAGGGTTCACACCTCAGTCAACTAATAACCCAGTTTCTCACATTGGGGATCAGCGGTGAGGACACTACCATCCCATATCTAAGACCAATTCAAGTTTCAAATTCTCCCTGATTGGCCTTTTTGCATTTTTTAATTCATTCTTACCACATCTGACTGTTTTTGTCCGTGGTCCCTCCTGCACGGATGGAGTTTGATCTTGCCAACCTGGAGAGCTACACTGTGGCTGAGCTCAAGGAGTTTTGCCAAGAGAGAGGGCTGCCTGCCAGATGGAATACCAGTAGGGCAGAACTCCAAAAGGCCTTGAGGGCATGGGTGGAGGCCCAACAGTTGCCAGTGACAACAGATGACCAGTAGAGAGAGGATGATGAGGAGGGATCTGAGCAGGACCTGCAGGAGGTTCTTGGAATGCCGCTTGTTGAGGAGGGGATGGCTTACCCCAGGATTAGAGATCCCTTCCTATGCAGGAAGAAGTGTGTCCTCTCGCAACTTGTCTCCAGAAGACCTGGCGGAAAGGAAGGCAGAGAGGGAGTTCAGGCTGGAGATGGCCAAGCTCAGGATGGAGGAGAAGAAGGCTTTGTGGGCCCTGGAGGAGAAAAAGTTGTTACTAGTTCCTGAACTGTGCCTGAAGCAGCTGGACATCAAAGCCAGACAGGCAGGGTCCAGCAGTGATGGTGGTAGCTTACCTGCAGTGCCCTCTGGAGACAAGAGGGTCCACATTCCTAAAGATCTGTGTAGAATTGCACCACGCACAGAAGTCTTTAGTTCCTGAATCAGAATGTATTTAATAAGGAGGAACATAGAAATGTCCCATCCACAGAGGCATCCAGCAGGCAAATGCCCACCAGAGTTCTACATCACATTAACATTCTACTGTTAGTTCTAATGTTATGTTCTACATTATACCATCCCCTAGAACCAGCCCCAGGATATCACACTAACGGATGCCACAGTCTGGTGCCTGACTTTGTTGTGGGAGACGACATTGGCAAGTGGATTGAGGCTTATGAGATTTCCTTACAGAAGCACAAGATCCCTGAGGAGTACTGGGGAGCTAGTCTGTGGAGGCATGTCCCTAGTGAGGGGAGGGACACCCTGCTGACCTCAGAGAAGGGTGACAGGATGAGGTATTCCCCATGAAGGAAGCCCTTGTCAGGACGTATGGTTTTGTTTCACCCTAGAGAAGTACAGACAGATGTTTAAGAACGGTCAGAAACAGACCCACCAGATCTGGGTGGATTGTGTGGATTCATTTTTGTAAGGCACTGGATGGTTGGGTGCAGTGCAGTGAAGTAAAGGATTATTAGGGGCTGTTTAGTTTGTTTGCAAAGGAGCACATGTTCAGTCTTTGTTTTGCAAATCTGTACCAACACCTGATTGACAGTAAGCTCTCTGACCCCAGGAGCTTGGTAAGGAGGCAGATCGCTGGGTCAGCACCAGGGTTCACAAGAAGGTATCCGGAGGGGACCACCACAAGGGTGAACAGGGATCCCACCAGAAGGAGGGGGGAAATTAAAATAAGGAGTACTCAAAAGGTCTAGCAAATAGTTAATTGTTCAGGCCTCCCATCCCACCTGAGAAGAAGAAGAAATGGGTACCTGATAATAAGTCCTTAGGGAAGGCACCCCCCCAGGTGCTATGAATGCCAGCAGGAGAGGCAAATGAAGGGGGATGCCAAGTGTCCCAAGTGGGTACAGCCCTCCACAGTTGGGCAGTCACTGGGGTTGGCTAGTGTAATGCTTGGGGAGGAGATTGTCTCAGTTAGTGGGAGGGACAGTGTAGAGGTTACTCTAGTGTCCCTGGGCGACACAGAGATGGTGCAGAGAACTCACATGCCTAGTAATACTAGGAAATACAGGCAGTGGATCACCATCAATTGGCATATGGTGGACGCTCTGGAGCCGGCATGACAACCATCAGAGCAGGTAGTCCTTAATGTATTCCGCCAAGTTTTTGCAGCTGGCAACCATGAGAGCCACAACCCAGTGGCTCTTGTTCCCTTTGAGTGGGAGGGGTCTCAGGTTCCTTGAGGGTAGCTATGAGTCTGTCTATGCCTGTGGATTGTCTGCTTGGCAATGACCTGGAGCACACCATCTGGAAGGAAGTGTAGCTCAGGACGCAGTTGGAGATGTTAGGGTTGCCTAAGTGGATATGCCTGACCACATGGTCCATGGCTGCCCGAGAGGGTAGTCAGGAGGACCTGGAGTCTGGAAGAATGGCCCAGGTGCCTGTCGAAAAGAAGAAGAGCAATGGATGTGGAAAACCAGCTCCTGAAACTCCCACGGTCCAGGGGAAGGCTGAACCTGAGGGGGATGCCTCAGAGTCTACAGGGGAGGATGTTGTCATTCTGGGAAACCTACTTGAGCTGGCAAACTGGCAGCAGGAAAGGGTTCTCACTGGGGAGGGGTTCTGCAAGGCACAGATGGATTGCCCTACTCTTGAGGGCCTACAGCAGCAGGCCAAGGCCCAGGCAGCTGGGGACACCTCTGGTGATCATCTGATTTACTGTGAAAATGGTATCCTGTATAGTGAGCCTAATGTTCCAGAGCCTGGGGTTACACATGTGTTGGTGGTCCCCTAGTGCTACAAGGCTTTCCTACTGGAGCTGGGTCATAATGTATCCCTGGCTGAATATTGGGGCAGGACAAGACCTTTGACAGGCTTGTCACCCACTTTTATTGGCCTCAAATTAAGAGGGCCTCAGATGCTTTCTGCAAGTCCTTTCCTACCTGTCAGGCCAGTGGCAAGTCAGGGGGGAAGCACAAGGCTCCCCTGCAACAATTCCTGATGTTGGCACCCCCTTTGAAAGGGTTGGCATCAACTTTGTTGGGCCTCTGGACCCCAAGAAAACCATGGGCTACAGGTTCATCCTGATCTTGGTGGGCCATGCCAGCCAATACAAGGAGGCTGACCCTCTAAGGACAGTGACTGCGCCCGCAGTGGCCAGGGCATTGATATTTACTTGTGTGGGATTCCTCAAGGAGGTGGTGTCAGACCTCAGTATCAACTTTATGTTGGTGTACATGAAGATCATGTGGAAGAAGTGTGGGGTGATCTCCAAGTTCTCCACTCCTTACTACCCCCAAGCCAATGGGCTTGTTGAGAAGTTAAACAAGACCCTCAAAGGCATGATCATGGGCCTGTCAGAGCCCTTGAGGTGGAAATGGGATGACCTCTTGCCATGCCTCTGTTTTGCATACCAGGATGTGCCTCAGATAGGCTACAGCCCATTTGAGCTCCTGTATGGGCACCCAGTATGAGGACCTCTCAGTCTGGTTAAGGAGGGTGGGAGCAAGCCCCCAGGAAAGCCCCTCATGATGTGGTCAGCTACATGCTGGCACTCCGGACCTAGATGAAGAGCTTCCGGAAGCAAGCTAAAGCAAATTTAGAAGTCAGCCAAGAGGTCATGAAGCAGTAGCATGACGGGAAGGCCACTCTGGTTGAGTTTCAGCCTGGCCAAAAAGTGGCTGATGGATCTGTGGAGTCCCAGGCCCTGCAAGACTGCTCATCTTGGCCCTATGAGGTGAAGGAGTGTAAGAGTGAGGTCACCTACTTGGTGGACCTCAAAATTCCTAGGAACCCATCAAGGGTTTGCACATCAATCGCCTCAAATTCCACTTTGATAGGTCTGAGTTAATCATGCTCCTGGTCTTGGATGATGGCGTGGAGAAGGAGAGTGAACCTCTCCCCAACGTCCTTTCTTCCAAGTAGCAGGATGGGTCAGTGGAGGATGTAAGTCTCTCCTGTACTCTGACCCTAGAACAACAGAGAGACTGCTGCCAGTTGTTGGGGTGGTTTGCCTCTTCATTCTACCTTACCCCAAGACTCACTACATGGTGTATCCTTGATATTGAAACTGGGGACAGCACACCGGTGAAGAGTAAAATCTACCGGTTGTCTGATCAGGTGAAAGCCAGCATAAAGGAGGAGGTCTATAAGATGCTGGAGTTAGTGGTTTTTGAGCCCTCAAATAGCCCTTGGTCCAGCCCAGTGGTGCTTGTCCCAAAGGTTGCCCCTCCAGGTACCACCCCTGAACTTAGTTTCTGTGTGGGTTACCAGGGGCTCAATGCAGTCACCAAGACTGATGCCCACCTTATCCCCAGAGCTGATGAGCTCATAGACCAGTTGGGAGCTGCTAAGTTCCTCAGCACATTTGAACTAATGTCTGGGCACTTGCAGATTGTCTTAACCTAGGGGGCAAAAGAGAGGTCTGCATTCTTTACCCCAGAAGGACACTTCCATTTCCAGGTAATGCCCTTGGGTTGAAGAATGCCCCTGTCACCTTCCAGAGTTTGGTCAACCACGTTCTGGCTGGGTTGGAGAACTTCAGTGCCACCTCCCTGGAAGACACTATGGCCTTCAGTTTTAGCAGGGAGCACCACTTGTGCCACCTCAGAGAAATGCTTCAGGCTCTGCAGAGGGCAGGCCTGACCATCAAGGCCAGTAAGTTCCAGATGGGGCAGGGTTCAGTGGTCTACTTGGGTCACCATGTGGGAAGAGGCAAGGTGCCACCGCTCCGGGCCAAGATTGAAACCATTCTGGTTTAGGAACCCCCACAGGCCCAGACAGAGTGGTATTGCACCATTGTTGCACCCTTGACAGAGCTGACTTCCAAGACGCAGCCACGTCAGGTGATCTGGACAGAAGCATGCCAGAATGCTTTTGACACCCTGAAGGAGGCCATGTGCACAGCAGTCCCCTGATTTCTCCAAATAATTTATTGTCCAGGCGTCTCAGAGCATGGCATAGGGCCTATGCTCTCATAGCTAAATGAAGAGGGCCTTGATCAACCTGTAGCCTTCATCGGTAGAAGGTTACTTCCCCGTGAACAGAGGTAGAGTTCAATAGAGAGGGAAGCCTTTGCAGTGGCCGGTGCATTTAAGAAGCTGATACCATACCTGTTTGTAGCTCACTTCTGGGTTCAGACATACCACAGACCCCTCATATGGCTAATGCAGCTGAGGGGTGAGAATCCCAAACTTTTGAGGTGGTCCATCTCCTTACAGGGGCCTTAGTGAAGAGAACTCCCAAGAGGTTGGGTAGTTATCCCCACTATCAGCTGGGGGGGACCTGTGAGACTAGGCACCCTTGGTGTGGTTTTCCCCTAACCATTTGCCTTCAGACCTCCTGTTTTTGCTGACTTTGTTTTTGCTGGCCTTACAACTCTGCGCACTTTACCAGTGCTAACCAGCGCTAGTGAGCTTGTGCTCTTTCCCTAAGACATGGTAACATTGGCTTATACTCAATTGATATATTTAATTTACTTGTAAGTCTCTAGTAAAGTGGCTCTACATGTGACCAGGGCCTGTAAATTAAATGCTACTACTGGGCCTGAAGCACTGATTGTGCCACCCACTTAAGTAGCACTTTAAACAAGTCTCAAGCCTGCCATTGCAGAGCCTGTGTGTGCAGTTTTAAACTGCCATGTCAACCTGGCAAAATAAACCCTTTGCCAGGCCCAAACCATCCCTTTTAATACATATGTCACCCCTAGGTAGGTCCTAGACAGCCCATAGGGCAGGGTGCAAAGTATTTAAAAAGTTGGATATCTGCTTTTAGGTGTTACATGTCCTGGTAGTGAAACACACTTACATTAATTTTTCACTACTGTAAGGCCTAGCTCTCCCATATGATAACATTGGAGTTACCTTATTACATTTTAAAAGTATCATTTCCAAATGGGACCAGGTAACCAGTACATGTTTGGTGTCTTTGGAATTGGAATTTAAAATCCTCACTTGAAGTCTGATTTTAAATTATAATTTTGAAAATGCACTTTTAGAAAGTTGGCATTTTATTGTCTCTGGGTCACACAACAGGGTGTGGGTGACAGTTGGGCTTTGTATATTCCTCCTAGACAGTCACACACAATGGGGAGCTTAGGTGTGACTGGATGGGCCATCACTGACCGGATGGGAAGGGTGAACTAGGGTGAACTAGGCTCAGCCCCACTTACACTTAAATAGACTGTGTCCTGTCTCCCACAAAGGGCTGCATACACCTGTAGTTAGTCTGGAGGCAGGGCCAGGAAGGCAGGGCATCTGTGAACTTCAAAGGCATGCCTCTAGATGCTTCTTCCAACTTCAAAGGCACAGTTGTGTATGAATACTGGACCTCAGACATCAACTCTTCAGTACATTTATTGAGCTGTGGATACTCTGCCAGGAAGAAGGACTGTTGTGCTGCTGAAAGGACTGTCTCTCTGCTGGACTGTTTCTGTGAAGGAATTGCTGCACAGCTGTGCTGACCTGCCGCCTCTTGCCTGGGGAGGAAGAACTGGACCTGCAACCTCATCTTGAATCCAGGACACCAGAGTGACTCCAAGGGCTAGTCTACTGGCCTCCTGATCTGAGCCTCAGGGATATAAAAGGCTCCCTAAAATCCTGCTCCAGCCCCTGGACCCAGCTGCAGCAAATTCCTGACACCCATGTGTTGTCTCTCAGGTCCTGGACCCTTGGTGTCACTCACGGGAGCTGAATTCAGGCTTCTGGGCTCTTCGCGAACACAAACAGGCCTGTTCACACCAAGACCTAGCTGATCGCACCGCAATTAGCATAAAGCTCCGACAGCCCGTCTGTTGGCACTGTAGCATTGACCGCTCGCAGGGACTGCCAACGCAAAGCTTCAGTAATACCCACCCACGATGCCTGGGCTGCTCTTTGTACCAGAATCCTCCTGCAACACTCTCTCTGTTCATTGTGGCCCCATCCATTGCAAACGGCATTGACTTTGAGAAGGTAAACTTCAGCGGACCTAACTCGGTGACTGTAGCCGACATGAGCTCCATCGCGGTTGGCCTATAAGTGTGACTTTGACCCAGTCCAGTGCAACCTGATATCCCCGATTGGCGCTTTATACTTTTTGGCGATATTTTAACCTAAGATCTTTAAAAAATAATAACTCTGATTCTACTGATTTGGTTTTTGCCGTTTTGGTCTTGTTTTATTTAATACATTTTGCTCTCTTTTTCTAACTTGGTGTGGGATCCTTTTTGTGTGGTGTTTTCACTTTATTACTGGTAAAGCGGTGCGGGTGCCCGATTTCTAGAACATGAGTGAGCTTAAGTAGAGTGAGTAAGTGCTGCATTGCCCCACGAAGGATGCAAAGAGTGATTGTGTAATCAATATGAACAGATTCACTATTTATGTTGAATTGAGAAATTCTGCCACCATTCCTTCTCGCTAAATAGAATACCTTTGGCCCACACAGATTAGGTTGAGTATAAGAAGTCCATAACTTATACAAATATAATAAATATTAAAATAATAATTAACATGCACTGTAGAAGCTTTAAGTCTATCTCCCTTCTAGATTCTTTTAAACTACAAATAAAAAGAGGCATTTCAGGGATTTCCGTACTTGCGTCAAACTTAGATGCAAACTTTTAAAGTTGGGATTCTGTCTCAAGCCAAAAAGATTCACTAATGGGGCTCCAGTTTGTGTGGTGGGAAGTAAACGGGTAAACTTGTCCCGACAATCCACCTGGACATTGGGAATACAGAGTGAATGAGTAGTCTGATATTCTGCTTGAAGTCCATGTTCAAATCTATGCTATTAAGTTTCAAATGACAGGAAACATGTAAACCCTGTATGATTACATAACAGATTTTTTACGGATTGACAAAAGCCCCTTAGAAGAATACAAAGGGCCTTAAGTTCCACATTTTTGTGATCATAAGTCATGAAGCCAAAGGCGACTCATTGTAGATTTTCAACCGAACCCTGAAGATTAGGAAGTGAAGGACGCCTGTGGATTAAGGGGCAGATTTACTAATATTTGGCACAATGCAAAGCAGCAAGACAACTTGTTGCACTGCACTGTGCCAAATAGAGAAGGCAGGAGTGCGTCATATCTACTAAGTTATGGAGCATTCCTGTTCTCACTCTGCGCTGGTGCACTTGTGGCTGCCAAGCGCCAACAAAGGCACCCTTGCACCATGGTGAAAGGGTGCCTGAATTACAGCCAGGATTGCTTTTGCAGAAAGGGACTCCTTCCACCACAAAAACAATCCTCTAAAGGATTTTTCCTCTTTATGTGTGCTACAGAATGCAGCAGAAGTAGAAAGAGGAAAAAATGAAGAGAAATATGTTTATTTCTCCACGTTTTTTCCTCTATGTGAGCTATATTCTGCAACATGGTGTAAGAGAGCCAGCATTATAGCCAGGATTGTTTTTGTGCAGGAAGGGACTCCTTCCTCCACAAAAACAATCCTCTGAGGCTTTTTTCCTCTTTCTATGTCTGCTACAGAATGCAGCACACATAGAAAGAGGAAGAAATGAGGAGAAATAAACATATTTCTCCTTGTTACATCTCCCCTGGGAAGGCGTGCCATTTTGACGCATTCCTAGCTTTACTAGTATTAGTAAATCTGAGAATGCACCAAAGTCCATGGGTGGATATGTGGGAACACCTATACTCAACCCATGGAGTGCCTTACCAGGGCAGAGTAATGCAAGGCAGCAATTTGCTCTGCCTTGTGTTACTCCAGATTTACTATGCTATGCATGGCATAGTAAATCTCAATTTAGGGCTTGCGTTGCCCTTGTGTCACCTTGTGTGACCAAGGGGAATGTGATCCCTTTGTAAATCTGTCCGTAAGGGTCAAACATTGTAGCCAGACTACCAGGTTCTGCTGTACGTGCACCAGGTCAGACCTAGCTAATATAATATTTAACTGGAATCAGCCTCATCTGTGAGTCTCTAATACTGTGCATGGTCTGAATATTAATTTGTAGCCTGGCATGGGAATTAGCCAGATGCATAAGAATTCCGTGGCCATATGAATCTGTTTAAACTTGAAGCACCTAAATTGAGGCACGAATCAAGATTTGATGAGTGTGAAATATTTTGCCAGTTTAAGATTGGAGAGTCGAGGTTAGACTCCGTGCTTACCACAGATACCTCTGTGGAGTATATAAACTAAATCTTTGCCCCGTGTTTGCTTCACAAAAGTGATGCAAATCTATGTAAAATCTTTTTTTCCAATCTACTTTCCACTGTAATTATGTTTTGTCCTGGAAATTCAATTGAAAGTAACACACTGCAACATCTAGCTCTGCTTTGCATTACTTAACACCAAGGGGGCGTTCCATGATTTTTGAGGCAAAGCCCTATATACTAAAAAAAAGTACATGGGGGTTTTGCATCCAATAATAACACCCTTTTTTGAATAGGCGCTATTAAGGAGAAATGCTTTTATTTCTCCTTTCTTTTCTGACTTTGCCTGTGTCCTGCACTGTACAGCACACATATAAAGTAGGAAAAGTTTTAAAGTTATAGTAAGCATAGTATTTTTAACTGGAATGGTACCCTTCCAGTACAAAACCTATACTAGACTCATGCAGATACCTTTGCACTATGGTGCAAAGGTGTGTGAATGTTGCTCGGCAGCTGGATTATGTAGCAGCGAGAGGGAGAGAGGACAGTGCCATGTTTCTGTATATATGGTGTTGTCCTGCTCTCCTTCTAATTCAGCAGAGCATTTTTGGCTGCTGCACTGCATTGCGTGAGAATTTAGTAAATATACTCCTGTGAATGTTAACAGCTCTGCTCTTTTGTCCCCCAGTCTTTTGTGAGACTCTGTATCGTTACTTGCAGAGCTACACCTTGATCTTTGACTGCTGGCATAGGACTGTGGTTTTCTCCAAAAAGGAAGAATTGGGAGGAAAGGAGTATGCTTGGGTGAAATGTGAGATCTCTCACCACGTGTGCCTGCCTAATCCTGTGGCAATCCTAAATACTTAGTAAATTACCTCTCCTGCAGTCAGTTTTCTAGATTTTTTATGCTATATTTCCATTATACATTATTTGTGCTGTAGATTAAAAATATTTCCTTTACAAAATAAAAACCTCTGGATGGCCTGTCTAAAGTAAACTCTTTGCCTGAGAAATCTATTTTAAACACATTTTAGACCATTCCCTGCAGGACACCTTTGCTGCCCTGATTTAATCAGAGCTCGATTTGGCAAGGTCAGGCAACCTAAAACAACAGCATCTGTGACTTAATCGCTTTTCACTTGATTTCTGACTACCAGACCCATTATTTCAAAGACAACAACAGCTATATGGGTGTCTGTAACATTAGTCTGATGAATGTGTCGACTGAAGTGGTCTGGAAATATTGTTTTGCTATGAAGGTCAGGCAGGTCTGGCTCAGAGAAGATGGCCGTGCTCTGAGAATCCTGTTAGAATTGTTCAAAACAGTGCTCAGATTTCAAGATTAATTCAATCTCGGAATCTGTGGGACTCCTTTTCCTCTTTCTTTGGCTGTCTATTCGAGGATTACTGTCCTGTTGATTTTGCACTGACCACTTGCTGGACATCCCTGAACTATTGTAAGTTGGATGGACTCTTCATTATCTCAGAGTGTATCTCTTAATATTATGAGATACTAACTACTCAGCCATATTCAATTGGTCAGATCCCCTAAGTGGATATAAAGTATTATGCTTGATAGGGTATCAACTGATCCTATATCTGGTACAGTACCCCTATCTTCGTAAGCCGCACCTCATCAAGTTGTCAGAGCTCCATTTTGACAGATGGCGGATAACAGAGAGAAGAATACGAAAGACTCCAAAGAAGTTAAAAGACTGGGCAAAAACATCCCAAATCTACCTGCCACTCCCATAACATTTGCTAAAACCTAAACCTGACCAAGCCGCCAACCTAGATCTTATACTACAAAGACCTAGCCCAAAGCACCAAAACTAACAATGATCTTATGCAGGCAGCTATTCAATGGCTGAGGAAGGACTTCAAAGATTTAGTGAGCAAAATCGCCGAGGCTGAATTGGGATTACTAGCTTGGAGAATGAGAAGACAAAATCGCAGAAACATACTGATGCCTTATGTTCCAAAATTGTCTTGCTCTTTTTGGATGTCACAAAAATTGAAAATCAGAACCTCAGAGATAACCAAAGGATCTTCAGCCTTCTGGAAGGAGTGAAGGACTCACCAACTCATGTGTAGAATACCTGGACTCATGGACCCCTTGCACGCTGAATATATCTTTTAATAGGGATCTTGAGATCGAGATAGCTCATAGAGTTCCTTCAGGCAAACCACCAATGGATTCAGCTCGACCACTGAAATATCCACGAGCTATCATTTTTCGACCACTGAGATATAATCACTCTTAGGAGATTCTCAACTGCATGAAGAAACAGCAAAGCATACTCTGAGAGGGAGTGAGAATTGGTATTGCGCAAGGATACACAAAAGAAACAGCTTAAAGATCAAGCCATACCTAATTTCTTTGTGGGCCCTTCTGACTTCAACATTATTTTCAGTGACACTCCTAGGTTCTTTGCTGACCAAGAAGAGATCCAGAAATTCAGACTCAGAATGAAACATGCAGCAACGGACTTGTAACTTGTTGGTATAGTACATAAAGTCATCTTTTTCTGATCCTACATGCCTTTCCTTGTGGCTTTTGATACATGATGGACTCTTTCCTCGAATACTATTCCTAACTCATGAAAGGTATTTTGTGCCTGCCCTCCACTTAGGCACCATCAACAAATACTATTTTTACTCCATATGTCCTGCTCTTTCATCACAATGGTTTATCATTCTTAAGCTTCGCCATAGTTGAGCATACACATCTAGATTTTGTTGTTGTTATTTTCACAGATATATGTGGATTGCCTACATATCATGAACCTTTTGAGGTGGTATAAAAAGAGAATGGTCACACACTGTTCCTTATTTTATACATTGTTCCTTGTTTTATGCAATGTTCCCTACATGATGATATTTCACTGATGTTGTTCTGTTAATACATGTTTGTTTTCAGGTTGACATCTAGCGATAGGTTCACTATAATGGCTTGTGATTTGGGAGGCCTTCTCTCGTTGCTCCCTTTTCCCACATGGTTAGTAGAGGGTAGGGTTACAGTGGGCTCTGTGGGGCGGGGTTTTGTAATTCTTGTATTTGTAATTTATTTGCATTCCATTTAATTTCTGTTGTTCTTCTGATTTCTCTGTCTTCTACCTTCCTCAAAAAGTCATTCCCAAATGCATCCGCTTGGGTGACCATTAGTGTCCAGAAAGAGCCCCCTAAAAGGCAAAACATCTTAATCCGGAATGAGTTTATCCAGCAGAACCTTGATAAACCTCCTGACATGTAAACGTTCCCCGGACATCAAGCATGGAACATGGCGGGAAGGCTGCCCCCGGGGCCATATACGCCTGTTTAACTGCAGACAGGGGGGTCTTTCTGGATACTACTGGTCACCCATGAAGATGCATTGGGGAATGAAATTTTGAGGTTGACGACTGGCGTTGGACTTTGTAGTGATTGAAGACAAATTTTGCCTTGTAAACGTCCAGGTGGACAAAACACGTGTCAGCTACTTCTTGTTGGAAAATTACATATACAGAATCATCTATGAATTAAAAGAGAAGAATATAACATCATCTACCACTGAATCAGACTTTTTTATCAAGGATTTTAAAGATACTATAGTATGTGTGCTTTGGTGCCATTGTTTGTTCAGTATTAGTCTGGACTGTGCAGCAGTACGGCAAATTGCACCCAAGGTGGGTAGGTGCTGTCACTACGTGAGCACCACTGCAAAGAACTCTAGTGTGTTTTGCTTATGATTATTGGATTTAGACTTTACTGCCAAATACAGTTGATGGATGTGCACACACCGGGCATAGACACCTTCGATAGGTTTTAGTCATAACATAAATCAGACTCTAAGGTGCTGTCCTTGAACACAAAAGGGCTAAATCATCCGGTCGAAAGGAAACAGATTGCAGACTACTGCTACAAACTTAGGGAGGACATTGTTTTACTATAAGAAACCCGGATTAGTTCTAGGGAGGCAATGAATTTCAATTATCAATTGGTTTCTGAATGTTTAAGCTCACCTGCGCAACATAAGAAGAATGGTGCTGTCACCTCAAACTCCAAATCATCTAATATCATGGCAACTCAGTACAAACAAGACACTTTAGGCAGATGGCTTATTATCTCAGCTAAAAAATATGACACTGATTTCTATGTCATCAATATTACGCGCCTATCAATGATGACCCTCAATTCTAGTCCTCACTGAATAGAACAATCTCAGATCTCCCACGAAATATTGGTATAATATTTGGCGGGACTTTAATCTCCCTCGGGATGGACCTCTTGACAGATTATTGAAAGTTAAATTTAGATGCTGTAGATTACATGCCCAACTTTTGAATCTATGTAAGACACATGACCTGATTGATGTATGGAGGATACACAACCCAACAGGTAGTGATTACACCTTTCATATTCAACCACATGATTCCTACTCAAGGATTGATTATCCCTTAGTAGACAGCCGGCTTCTGCAATGAACAGCTTCCTCAAAAATTGAACCAATAATGATCTCAGATCACCCGTGTATCTCATTGGAACTGAGAATGGGATTCACCTCTCCTCCTTCGAAGCAACTGAGGATAAACAATATTATTGTAAATACAGAAGAAATTAAACAGAAGAACATTAGCCTATATGTAAAAGAAAACAATATGGAAGACACTCTCCTGAACTCTTTTGGGATGCTCTTACTTAAGGCAACCACCAGAGAAGCCATGGCTAATTTAATGTCTGCAAAAAAAAAAAAAGATCAGAAACATCTCAATAATCACTCCCTCAAATGAAATTCTTGAAGCCTTTGAGAACTTCTATAAGAACTTATACCTACCTGACAGAATAATTGAGCCTAAAGATTGTCACTCTTCCTCACCCAACTTCAGATACACCTACTAAGAAAAAACCTCAATAAGCCTATTATGCAAGAAGAAATACTTAAAGCAGTTCATGGCCTAAAATTGGGGAAAGTTCCTGGACCCGATGGTTTTACTAGCAAATCCTATAAAGTTTTAAACCCCCCCACTTAACCCTCTCTACAACCTATTCACTAACTTTCCTAAAATTGTATCTATACAAGGTTCAGCTTCTAATGCTACAATTGTCTGAAGAAAGGCAAAGCCCCCTTAGAGATAAAGAATTATTGGTCAATATCACTCGTAAATATAAATTGTAAAGCTTTTGCCAAAATTCTCGCTTCCAGATTGGAGAAAGTCCTTTACGAGCACAATCTGGTATTCTGAAAGGAAGAATAGGAAGTGACAACATTAGAACCTTTTGCCATGCCTTACAGAAAGCCAAATCTCTCAATTTCCGAGCTGCAGCCATCACACTCAACCCCATAAAAAGCGTCCAGTAGAGTCTTGTGGATTTCCCTGAGGGCTATCCTATACAAATTCAATTTGGGAGAAGATTTTAATAAAATGGCCCTTGCTCTCTACTCTAAGCCACAAGCGTTGCTTAAGATTAAACGGCTACTTATCAAAATCTTTCCACTTAAAACAAGGCACTAGACAGAGATTTCCCCTATCACTGCTTTTATTTCTTTTAGTGATTGAATCCCTTCTTGTAGAGATTAGGGGGCATATTAGCAAGAAGAGGCGATAATCATCGCTAACCCTGCTTAGTGTGATTATTTTTATCGCCGGCTATCGCTGGAATATATCGCCACGCTAACGCTGTATTAGCAACGATTAGCGCTATGGCGATGAATATTCCAGCGATAGCGGGGGAAATGGGCCAACATCGCTGAAAAACCAGCGATGTTGCATGGAGAAGGGAGAACACCTTGCTGATACGACCATGTGGTCGTATCAGCATAATCCACCCCCATGTTAGGTATGGCTAACACCTGCTAATTGCAGGTGTTAAATAAATGGCGATGACCTCGGTTAGCGCGACTTTTCACGTCGCTAACTGGGGCCATGGCCACCTTGCTAATAGGCGATAGGCCTGTTAGCGAGTGTTTCCCAGGTTTGTTCGTCGGGAACGCCCACTTTGCATGTCATTAGCGATAAATATCGCTGACATGCAAAGCGGTAAAAACGGGCGCTAATGCCCGCAAACTGTCGCTAACTGCTGTTAGAGACAGTTTGCTGATAGGGCGATATAAATATCGCCGCTTTAGCGGCAAAAAGTGCCGCTAAAGCGGCGATAGTGCCCTTGCTAATATGCCCCTAGATCTAACAGCAAGATTAAAGGGATCCCTTTTAAGACTGGCACGCATTGGATTGGTGTTCTTGCCACATTGCCTGTATGCTCTGCAGAATGTGATATGCCTGGTGCCGGGGTGGCGTTCACTCATTTGGATAGGCTGCTGATGGATCTGGTGTGGGTGGGCAAGAGAAGTCAAGAATGCTTGTCCACGTTGAAACTCCCAATGTCTGATGGTGGCATAGGGCTCCTGGATGTGTTCTTTTATTATGGTGTGACACAGCTGAAACCCGCTGTGCATTGGCTGGAACTTGAGCAAACTAAAAAAAAAGCACTACTGGCAGGTGCACAGGATCCTTACACACTCCTGGAGGTGCTTTTGATGGGGTGAGGGTTCTGAAGGAATGTCCATACCTGCTTCGACATGGGGTGGCAATGTGTCCTAAAGTTGTCAGCAGGGTCTTCCTCAGGGCCCCTTTTGTGGCGCACTTCCAGCTGTGGGTGCTTAGGCACTTCTATAACATAAATAAGGACACATTGTGTGTGGCGCGGTGGGAGGAGGGATGTACTACAGTCAGAGATTTGTTCTCCTACCATCGATTTGTGTCTTTGGTTGTGTCTTTGGCTTAGGCCCAGGAGCTGTTTGGTGTGGGGCCTGGACAGTTTCTGCTTTATGCGAGAATGTCGCACACCACACAAGAGATCCGGCCCTTGTTCCCTGACAAACCACAGGAACATGCCACAGTGAGACAGTTGCTGGAACTGACTGTTTTAGTGACAGATATGGGGGGATCGCCGGAACGCTCCCAGGAATGCTGGGATGGGAACTGCCCTGACGATTTGATGCTAGCTGACTGGAGAAAAGATTGTGCCCAGGTCAAACAAGTGTCTCCAATGCATGGTTCAATATCATACACTTTCACTACTTTCATAGGATATACATGACCCTGCAGAAACTTAATAAAATATATATGGAGAACCCAGTGGCGTGTGGCCGATGCGGACACATTGCGGCAGATTTCCTGCATGTGACGTGGGAATGCCTGCACATAGTGAGCTTCTTAAGAGAAGCAGTACTGTTCCTGACTAGAATCACAGGACTAGCACTGGAGGCATCGGTTAAACTGTGCCTCTTGGGTATTATCTCAAGGAAGCAGCAGACAAAGATGGAAGCCAAGATGTTTGCATTAGGAGTTGTGCACTAGGTATCGGCAGGACCCTCGGCGGTGACACAGTGGAAGAAGGATCTGATGGAATGGGTAATAGCTGATGAAATTCATATTTGCCCTACATGGTGAGAAGGGGCAGAGGAGGACGACTTAGTAACTTGGGGTGAGATGATTAGCCAAATGATGGAGCCATCAGACAACAGACCATGTGTGAACACAGCAACGGGGAGGGTGAGTGGAGGGGTGTGGAGAATGGGATGGGGAGAGACCCTGAGAGAAATGGACCTAGAGGTAGGAGCCTCTGTACATTACACCAAAAGAGATGAGTATGGATATTTATAGATAAACAGCACCCACTTGGCCGGTGCCTTGTTCACTTGTTTGCAGTTGTTTATTAATCTCAAAAAACCAATAAAGATATATTTTTTAAAAAGACTGCCATGTATGAAGTTCCTGTTTATGCAGTTGACATGCTGATCTTTATTGAAGAAGTTGATTGTGCAATCCCCTGCCTGTTGGAAGTAATAGAGAATTATGCGAAGGTTTCCGGTTACCCACTTATTGAGAAACAAAATGAGGTATTCCTGCTAAATGTACATTGCTTCCCATCTCTTTTAGAAAGTTCTGGTTTAAAATGGCAAAACAAGGCACTAAAATAACTTGTTATCTGGTTTGGCAGGGACATAAAGGGAAAAGAAATCAATTAATGCCCCGGTTACTTACCAGTAATCTTCATTACTCCGAGTATTTTCTTCCTCGCCACATGAGTTACAAAGTGAGCTACAGCTCCACACCAGAACCCTCCAAAGCAAATCAGCATACCATGCCTCCCATCCCTCCCCAATATGGCCGACCACCGTCACCCTTGACCCAGTATAAGGTGAGGGTCAGCCCACCCCACCTCCTGTAGAACTACCAAGCCCCAAGAACCAATGACGCTGATAGAAAAACAGGGAGGGAGGGATCGGAACTCATGTGGCGAGGAAGACAATACTCGGAGTAATGAAGATTACCGGTAAGTAACTGGGGCATTAGCTCCTCGTAAGTCTTCCTCGCCACCAGAGTTACAAAGTGAGCACACACCTAAGCCCATCGGCTTCATGGAACTCACAAGAAACCACAGACAACAGGATGATGCAAAACAGCAGGTTTAATCCAAAAATTAAACAAATGGAAACCAACCAAGAAGAAGCACAGAATGCAGGAACATCAAGAGCCGGAGGAACCAGCCCCAAGAACTGCTTTAGCAAAACCCCCAGCTGAAGGACCACCCAGTAGAGGTCCATGAACATGTGAGGGGAGGACCAGGTCGCGGCCCTACAGATATCCTCAGAAGACACCCCCTTGAACGAGGCCCAGGAGACAGACAGACCCCTGGTAGACCGACCCTGCACACAGGCCGACACCTCAGAAACCTGAGCACCGTAGGCCAGCAATATAGCCTGCTTGATCCACCGACTCAGGGTGGAGAGGGAAGGTTTATGACCAGACCGGACAGGTCCAAAAGTGACAAACAAGTTGTCACAGCAGCAGAAAGATGCAGTCCGCTCCAAATACAACAATACAGCACAGACATCCAATAGCGAGAGAACGGAATCCAC
This sequence comes from Calotriton arnoldi, assembly GCA_963921515.1. Classification (NCBI taxonomy): domain Eukaryota; kingdom Metazoa; phylum Chordata; class Amphibia; order Caudata; family Salamandridae; genus Calotriton; species Calotriton arnoldi. The sequence goes on from CAWUFW010001074.1 coordinate 3,097,560, forward strand.
CTCAGACCCAACGACTGGAGGGAAAGTAGGCAACACCACCTCCCGGGAACAGTTAACAACCGAAGGGACCTTGGGCAGAAACTTAGGATCGGGCGCAACACAATACGGTCCGGCAGGACCTGCAAGAACGGAGGAGAGCGCAGAAAAGAACCCAGCTCCCCTATTCGACCAGCAGAGACAATGGCCACCACAAATACCACCTTCATGGTGAGGAATTTGAAATCCATGGACCCCAGATGCTCAAAAGGAGCCTCCTGAAGGGCCCGCAACACCAATGGAAGATCCCAGGAGGGCGCAAGGCAAATAGCCCTGGGACATTGCAAAAAGCAACTCCTAAGCAGCCTGCCACCATAGGATCTAACCTGTCCAACAGAGGACTGCAGAAAGCCCGCAAGGCCGCCCACAGAGCCCACAGAGTAGAAGGGGCAAGGCCCATGGCAAAACTGTCAGAAAGGAAATTGATCACCCTCATTGGATCCAGAGTCCAAACCCTTCGAAACACACCATCGAGAAAAGGACCCCCAACGGCGAGAATAGGAAAGAAGAGTAGATGAGTGGCGGGAACCCTGAAGCAACTCCACCACATCCAGGGAGCAACCCTGAGCCAGCAGGTTCATCCTTTCAAGAGCCAGGCCTGAAGATGAAGCCAACACAGAACCCCCACAGGAAGGGAAGGGCCCCGCAATGGGTACAGAAGAGCCGGGATCGCCCGGCACTCCTGGACGGCCATTTCCCTCAGAAGAGGAAACCAAGGGCGGCGTACCTATCCGGGTACCACCCACAGAACAAACACCCTGTCCTGGTGAATCTTGCAAAAAACTTGTGCAGTCAAAGGTATCGGAGGAAAGGTGTAAAGCAGGGAGCCCGGCCAACGGAACGATAATGCATCCAGCCGCCACTCCCCCATGCATGGTAGGAGTGTGAAGAAGCAAGGCAGGTGAGCATTGTCCTCTTCCACAAACAGATCCACCATCGGGCACCCAAACCGGTTCTGCAACAGGCAGAATACAGCCATCGTCAGGGAGATGGAAGCCATGTGAGGAAAAACCCTGCTCAGACGATCTGCCACGCAGTTCTCCTTCCCTGGGAGATAGATCGTCCTGAGTGACAACACTGTCATTTCCGCCCAGGACAGGATCTCCTGAGCCAGGAGCCAAAGGGAGCAAACCCTGCAACCCCCCTGATGATTGAGGTAGCCCATCACCACCCGATTGTGCGTTCAAACCAGAACATAATGCCCCTGAAAGGCTGGGGCAAACTCCAGACAAGCCAGATGAACAGCTTTCATCTCCCTGAAGTTGGACAGACTGGGAATCCAATGTCGCCCCCCAGCCCAGGAGGCTGGCATCGGTCGTAACCACCCGGGGAGGGGACATCAGAAATGGAAGACACTTGGAGAGATTGGAGTCCACCAACCACCAACCCAGGTCGTACCGAATCGACGGAGACACAACCACCGGCAGATCGTATTCTGCGGAACAAGGAGCCCACCGGGACAAGAGATGGTTCACCAACCGGTACAGATGGAGACGAGCCTAGGGAAGCACATTGATAGTTGCTGACATCAACCCCTGCACCCTCAATGACTGATGGACAGGGGCGTAATCCAAGGCCAGGAGACAACCGGCGTCCCTCCACACGGTCGCCCTCCATTCCGCAGGCAAGAACACCATCACTTTGACCATGTCCAGGTGACCCCTGATGAAGACCATGTCCTGGGCAGACTCCAGATGGGATTTCTTGTGGGTGATCAGGAACCCATGATATTCCAGGACCTCACAGACCCTCTGGACGTGAAGAGTCCCCTTAGTGAAAGAAGAGGCAGAGATCAGCCAGTCATCAAGGTACAGGAATACCCGAATCCCTTCCCTGTGGAGGATCCTGGCCAAGGGGGCCAACACCTTTATGAAAACCCTTGGGGCAGAAGACAAACCAAAGGGGAGTACCTGGCATTGGAAGTGCCTGTCCCCCAAGCAAAACCGGAGGAAACACTGAGAGGAAGGGTGGATGGGCACATGGAGGTAGGCATCCAGCAGATCCAAGGAAGCCACCACTTCCCCCTGAACCAGTAATGGAAGGACTTCCTGCAAAGAGAGCATTTTAAATTTAACCCAAGGGATAAAGAAATTCACCCTCTTCAAATCCAATACTGGGTGGAAGTCCCCAGAAACTTTTCTCACCAGAAACAGGATGGAGTAAACTCCAAGACCCCTCTGACAAGCCGGAACTGGACCAATGGCCCCTTTGTCGAGAAGATCCTGAATGCCTGCCAATAGTGCCTCCCTCTTTTGTGTTGCAGAAGGCAGGGGAGTAAAAATGAAAGCATCTGGAGGGAGGGAGTCGAACACAATCGAGTATCCTTCTCGCCCAATCCGCAGAGCCCACTGATCCGAAACTGAGCCTTCCCAGGCCTTGGCGAAAGCCAACAATTGCCCCCCTACCGGAGTCCTGACAGTCAGGACCTGAGGATAGTCAGGATTTGGCTGCAGGGATAGATTCAGCTTGCTGAGACTGGGATTTGTTGGAGAACGGGGTGCCCCGGCCGCAACCCCGTCCTCGAAAGGGCATGCCCCCCCAGGTGTAGAAGAAGGAGCAAAAGCCCTCTTGGGAACAAAGAAACCACCCGAAAAGGACAGACCGGTGCCAACAGCTTCCTGTCTTCAGCTGATTTTTTCACCATATCCTCCAGGGAGGAACCAAACAGTTTGGTCCCCGAAAAGGGATCTTCATAAGCAGGGCCTTCTGGGCAGCGTCCGCCTTCCAATGACGCAGCTACACCTGACGACGAGCCTGAATAGCCACACCCTCAGGGACGGCTGCGGCCCCCAAGGTATCAAAGGAGATATCTGACAATAGCTGTGTCTGTTGCTCCATGACCGCTAGAGTAGGCAGGACATCAGCCCCCTGCTCCAACAGCTCGGCCAGAGATTGAAAGTCCTTCAACAGAGACTGGATAGTATATGACAAATAGGTGGAAGCCCTAATAGAGAAGTTGGCAGCCGCATAGGGATGCTTAACTGCCCCCTCGACTATCTTATCGACAGGACCCGAGGGAGAGACATCCTCTGAAATGATGGACCCATGGGATGCCAGTCCTGCCATCAGGGAATCAACCTACACGGAAAATTTTAAATCCTTGGCAAAATCCTGAATGGCGTAGCGCTTAGAGAGGTAACGTGGGAAAGCCTGCTTGTCCACTTCCTGCCACTCATTGTCGATCACCCTCTTGACTGAGGGATGTAAGGGCAAGGACTCAGGATCCCTCCTCTGATACTGCATGAAGAAGTCCTCCGCCAGCTACTCCACTGGAGGAACCGAAAAGGCCATGTTGTCCTTGATGTACTGCAGGACCTCCATCAGTTCCTGGCCCTGCACATATCGTCCCCTGAGATCCTCTTCCTCACCCTCACCCTAAACACAGGAGGAGGAGGATACAGGCGCTTTTATTTGGGGGTAGAGGGGCCATTGCACTCCTTAAAGGCAGCTGCCACCGCAACCTGAATCATAGACTGGATAGCCTGAAGATACAGGGAATCAGTTGTTGGCTGATAGCTGGGCCCAGCCTCCACCAGAGGATCATCTCCCGGCTCCATAGATTAGGCACACAACAAGAAAAATAGCAGGGAAAATATCCACTCAAGCGCTAATAGGCAGCCTGTAAGAAGACTCACCACCACTGTCCACTTAAATAGCCACACTATGTGGTGAAAAACATAGTGCACCGAAAACCAGCCGGCAGCACACATTTCTTGGCAACCAAATCAAGCCGGAAACCAGCCGTGTGAGGCGCCGCCCCCTCTGGGGGCATGATAGGCAGGAAGACCGGAGGTCATAAAGACCTCCAGTCGCCCTACCGCAGCGTCGGGATAAGAGACGCATATGAGAGCGACTCGAGTCTCACGTCTCATGCGGGCAAAGCAGCAGCTGGCTAGAGCTGGAGCCAGTCTGATAGGGAGGCAGGAGCAGTGCCTCGCTGTTACCCAGCTCTGACCGGAGCTTCAACAGGAGCCGGGCAGCCAAGTAGATTGCCCTGAGCCGCCGCATGCTCGCATCTCAGCTGGTGCCGAGATGCGAGAAAAGTCTGAGGTAAGCCCGCAGCAGCCCCGAGTGCAGGGCTGAAACCACTTCCCACCAGCCACCAGAGCCCGCTCGTGCAGGGCTGCAAGATAGCAGAGCCCCATTCCCCAGAGCCCGCTAGAGCAGGGCATAAAGCCACAAGGCGTGGGGGGAGGGAGGAAGGGTACCCCAGGAAATGAGCTCACTCGGGCGAGGCCTCCTCCCCAGGGTCGTGGGTACTGCTAGAGCAGGACCTCGCACTTACCTGAAACGCACACTTGAAGAGTCAGCGCAGAACAAAAAAAACAGGAAGTGTGGTGGGCCGACCCTCCCCTTATACTGGGTCAAGGGTGACGGTGGTAGGCCATGTTGTGGTGGGATGGGAGGCATGGGATGCTGATTTGCTTTGGAGGGTTCTGGTGTGGAGCTGTAGCTCACTTTGTAATTCTGGTGGCGAGGAAGACTTACGAGGAGGTAATGAAAATAAAACTACTTCCAAGGTTAAAGAACTACTGACGCAATGGTCACCAAAATTTATAACCTGGTGGGGAAGGCTCGAAACCATCAAGATTATGGTGACACCTATAATTAATTTACCAACCAGCATGCTACCCCTTACATTTTCTAGTACTTTCTTATTATAATAGTAAGTCTATTGATGGATTTTCTCTGGAAACACAAGAAAGCCAGGATCTCTCTCCGCAAACTTAGACTGGGGAAGGAAGCGCGAGGAGTTAAATTCCCAGATTATCAAAGATATCAATTCGGTTTTTTGGCTCAACAGGAGACTTGGTGATTTCCCAAGGCGATTTCGAAGTACCTACCTGGCTTCATGTAGAAAGAGCTTTACTTCCCCATATACCACTAAGCTGACTACTCACCAAACATAAAGTTTCTAGACTCAATATAGAACATTCATTCACTATATTGACAAATACCTGTGATACTCTACAAACAATAGATAAAAGAGTTCCATGCAAAATGCATAAATCAGAGCTTGCATTCTTATGGCATAACAAACATGTAGAAATTGAAATTTCCTGATGATCTTGGAGGGTTGGGAGACAAAGGGTATCGATCTCATCAAACACATAGGGGCAACATCCGATCCCCTTTCTTTTGCAGAACTTTAACTTAAATACTAACTCCCTACTCTAGATTTTTATGATTTTGTTTTTAGCTAAAAGCCACAATTCGGAAGCTTGGGAGAATTCATGCCATAGCTCTACCATCATTATTGTGAACTTAAACCAAAACTTACACAAAAATGCATAGACTTTTGGAAGTCTATTCACAGATTATATTCGAGAGCAGATATCCCTGCTGCTGCATGGCCAAATATTCGGCTTTCTCCTTTTACACGAAAGGTGAACCTGCCCTTTCACAAATGAGATTTTGATTATTACACAATGCATATTGGGCTCTATCAAGACTCCATAGATTAGGGCTTTGGAACTTGAGCCTGTGCTCGAATTGTGGTGTCAAATCTGGAGATATCGCTTACACGTTGTTTGAATGGAAATGAACCCTGGGCGTAATACTCTGCTCCGCTCGTGGAGTTTGCAGAGTTTTGGCAACTCTGTCTTCCGCGTAGAACGCGGAGTTGCCGAAAAACTCTGCACTCCGTAACGGAGCAGATTTTTTTTGTGTTGGCGCGCCGGAAATGTGTTTTTGCGCGCTGGAGCGATCGCCAACGAGATTTTCCAAGCTGTTCACAGGCGCCACAAGATTTGCTAGGTGGCCGCATGGTCCCGCGAGAGTTTGCGGTCGCCAACATGTCATTCGAGAGCTCCAGCGGACTTTCTGCGGGGGTTTTGTGAAGAACGCGATCCAGAACACGCAGGATCTACCGTGACTGCAATCTGGAGAAGGTTTTCTCCCCGAGCAGCATCAAATCGTTCTCGAAATGAATATTTGGAGTAAAAAAACTCCTCAAATTGATATTTGGCTATACTTTTTTGTGCAAGGAGTCCTTTTTCTTTTTTTACTTTTTTTTCAAGAGGAAGGAAGTGCCCCAGAGCCTCCAACTTCCAGTTCCTGTCCAGCAGGCTCCTCCCAGTGCTTTGTCCATCTCCTGGTCACTTTTCTTTTGGATTTGGAGCTGGAAGGATCACTCTTTGTGTCTGCTGCATAATATATCATTGGATTTGAGGACTTTATTTGAGAGATTTCACAGGTAAGTTGGAAAACTGGTGTTGTTTCTTTGATTGGGGCCATGCACCTAGATTTATTTGTACTTTTCATCGATTTTAAAAATGTTTTATTGTGGTGGGTGGCCTGTAGTTTCAGTAGGGGCCTAGTTGTTTCTTTGTAAGTAATCTTTCTTCTTTTATAAACGAAAAATGTTGCACAGTTCACTACATTTTCTCCATGTTTTGCTTTTGAAATCAATTTGCAATATTTATTTAATTCACTATGTAGCCCAATAGTCTGCCAATAGGCCTTTCTCAGTCAGTAGACCCAGAGCTACCCATGGGTGCATGAAACAACAACTGTTTCTGTGGTGTCTGTTCAATTAAAACATCATTTAGGGCATGGATGGCATTGGATTGAAATACAAAATGTGTTTTTTCATGGTATTTCACTATTTTTCATGAGATGTGTTGTATCAGTCTGAGAGCAAGACACGCCACGCCCATGAGACAAGGCTAGGGAAAAGGAAGGTTCTGGAAAGCCTTAGAGTTATGGAGGTAGATGTAGAAGAGGAGGATGGTGACGAGCCAGTCATCATGGATGTTAGCCCTGCCCCAGTGGAGACCGACATTACCCGATCCCAAATTGCTGTGAGGGATGTGGCACAGATTCCACCAACACAGATACCACCAGCACCACCTCCAGCTGCTATATTTACAAAGTCCTGGCAGTGACCTATATCTACCACAACCACCTCAGTAGGAGTAGGTACTGCAGAGAGCCAAACGTCATGCCCACCTACAAGTTCATCCGACATTGCAAGTGGCACCAGCAGCGTCAGAAAGTTGACCTCCCCAGTTTGGGACTTCTTTTCGGTTAGCCAGAAGGAGGTGAACATTGCTATTTGCTCCATTTGTGGAGTAGGTGTTAGTCGGGGTAAGCTTGGTACAAACTATGGTACCGGAGGTCAAACAACCCATCTGAGAAAATACCACTTGATCCAGTGGGAGGCACACCTTAGCAGCCAAAAAACTACAAGTGTTGGTGGTGGAGGGGATGAAGATCCGATCACGGTGGAAGGTGAAAAAGTGGGAGACATTTTCTCTGATAAACAAAGCAGCCCTGTTCCCAGCAGTGCAGTGGTACCGCCCACATCATCATCAGCAATATCGCAATGGCACAAGAGTCAGGTCGAGACACCAAGGGGTCCAAGGCAAGAGAGTACCTCAACCAAAAAATGAGCATTGAGCCTAACAATATCTGGTCTCAAGGCACCTACATCAGTGGCACCAGAAAAGAAAAAAACCCAGGCTACCATTCTCAGCATGTTTAGGTCAGAGGGACAGTACGAACGCAACCACCCGACGGCACATTTGTACAACGCGAAGCTGACTAAAATGTTAGTACTGGACCTCCTCCCTTTTTCGTTTGTGGAAGGGGTGGGTTTTCTAGATTTTGTGGCAGCCATCTGCCCGAAATGGAAGGGTCCCTGACGGTCCTATTTCACCAGAGTTGCTGTTCCAGCACTGCATCACGACGTGCTGGAATTGCTTGGACAAGTTTTGCAGCAGAGTGCTGTTCACACTATCCACCTAACGACAGACATGTGGCCCAGTTGCCAAGCCACTGATTACATGTGCATCACTGCACACTGGATCTCTTTTTTGGGGGTTAGAGAAAAGATATCTGCAGGTGTTGACACTGCTGACATTTTTAATGGTGCTCGGAAGCATGCTACAGTAGCCATGTTCGCCATGGAGAAATCCCATGCTGCTGCAAACATTTTGGAAGACTTTAACACTAAGGTCTTTGAATGGCTGCAACCAAGAGGGCTTAACATTGGTTTTGTTGCCACTGACAATGGCAGTAATATAGTTAAGGCCATGGCCGATGGTGGCTATTTCAGGGTCCTGTGTTTGGCGCACTGCATTAACATAATTGTTCAAGACTTTATGAAAAAAGAAAACCGAGTCAGCAACTTGCTGACCACCTGCAGAAGGATCTGCACACATTTCAGCCATTCATTTAAAGCCCAGAAACAGCTGAGGATTATTCAACGTGACAATAGAATGCCAATTAAAGCACTCATCCAGGAGGTGCCAACACATTGGAACTCAGTTTATTACATGCTTGAACATCTGTTTGAGCAGTACAGACCAATCAATGAATATGTCATGCAAAGAGGGGATGGAACTGTGAAAGGCATGATCATTGAGGTGGACCAATGGGGCCTAGATAAATGCCTAACAAAGATGCTCCTCCCTTTCGAGGTCTTCACACGTGAAGTCAGCAAGGAGGACTGTACCATGGGCCAAGCGATCCTATTGTTGCACATGCTACAGGAACAGATAAAGGAGGTGTCTGCAATGTACGCAGGAGTGGAGGAAAAAAAGAAGCGTATGAGTTGGTGAAGAGCTTAATCCTTCACTTATCTGAAAAAAACAAGGGTGCAAAGAGGCATTGTGTCATCCAACCATTACATTTGTGCCACAGTTCTTGATCCACGGTACAAACCATTACTGGACACTTTTATTCCTTTTCCAGACAGGGATGTTGCCAACTACAAAACTTGGATAGCTGTGCAAGCCAGTCAGCTAGAAAAAGAACGACTGGGAATTAGAGGCCAGCTCCTCCAGGGCACAACAAGTACTGCAGGGTAGCCTTCAAGTTCAACTTCAGAGCCTGAGGGCAGTGTGGTTGGCTCATAGCAGCCAGAACCATTAACAACAGCAAGAGCAACATCAACAACAACAACAACAGAAGCATCAGCCCCAAAATCGGCAAAGAAATGGTTTCTACTGGCAGGGCTTAAGTCCAGTGCTGAGGCAAAGGCAAAAGAGGCCGAGCACAGCGGAGCACCCATGACCATTGAGCGGATGGTCCAGGCCTATCTGGATGACCCAACAGAGGTCTACTTTGATCAAAACCCATTGCTGTATTGGTATGGGAAAAGGCGCCAATGGCCAGTGCTCAGCAAGGCTGGTGATAAACTATCTGGCTTGCCCCAAAGCAAGGGTCTCTGCTGAGTGTATTTTTAGTGCTGCTGGTGCCGTTCTGACAGTGAGAAGGACCAGTCTCTCTCCCCAAAACCTGGAGAGGTTAACCATTATCAAAATGAATCAGCACTTTATACCACCGGATTACACCATACCTGAAGTACCACTGCTGGAAGATGATGACGGCGACTCAGGTCATGGAAGTAGTGTGTTAGGTGACCTACTTCTGGGCAAACCACCAGAGTTTGAAGACGAGCTCTACTTCCATGACAACTAGGCTTTCGAGTCACTTTCTTTCTTTGACGCCCCAAAAAAAACACAAAAAAAGATATAGCTAAGAAACATTATTTCTTTTATTATTTCTGTCTCTCACTGTCTTTCTGGTTCACAAATCCATCCCCACCGTCTTACTCTTTTATTGCTGGATTGGAGTTGCAACTGTGTGCAGTCAGTGAAGAAGTAAGTTCACTCCTGACTCGCCCAAAAGCCATTTCCCTCAAGCCAGGCATTGGATGGAGAAAACAAACAAATGTGTGCCTGCCAACCCTGAGCCCTGACTATTTATCTATCCTTTCCTAGCCTAAAGGGACTGCCCCAGAAGAACAGGTAAATGATGGCATGCATTGCAAGCTGAGTGATTGTTGTTTGTTGTGAATGATGTCTTCTATTCTACACACAAAAAAGTGACTCAAGTCAATATTTCCCTTCTTGCTGTTCAATAACAAAATTGTACTACTACAGGCTGAGACATTGCATTTTGAGTCAGGATGAGTCTGGACTCACTCGGGACACTGTTGGTACAGAGTTGGACACCATACATGCAGTCAGAGTCAGGAAGATCAGAGATGATTGATGGAATAACTCAGGGCGTGAGAGTGACTACTTTGAGAAATGCCACCAGAAGAAGATGGAAGTTTTCAAATTCACTGAATCCAACCAATTTGGATGATGATGACTTTGAAGTGGCCTAAAGGTAAACAACAACACCAGACCTACATGTCTGTGTAGTGGTGGTGGCGAGTGTGGTGTGACTGACAGCGGTGCATTGATTTTTTACTTCATTTGGAAAATGCTATGTTGTTGTGTGTGTGTGTGTGTGCTCTGTGCTGTCGGGCTCAAATTTAAAGCTAAGTGGAGGTTGGGTGGGGGGGCCTGTTGTTGGAAGTAACTGCCAGAAACAGACATGATTTAGCCATGCTGCCTCTGAAAGTCTTCTTGTTGCACTCCTCCTAATGCAGTTTAACTTTTCTCCTTAATTTTTCAATATCCTTTTTGATTTTCCATCTACAGGCCCTTTACCCTACGCCATACTGGAAAAACAACTCACACTTACCTTACCAAACCGCATCTGCCAGGAACCTAAGACTGACGGATGGACAGTCCAAGCAGAATGCTGTGATGCAACTCCCAATTTGGCAATACAGTATCATTTTTTTTCTCTTCAATCATTACGACTGTGTGTGTGTTGTTTATGTTTGCTTATTTGACTCCTACAGATATTTTAATTGTATTTGCTATCTTTCAGAGCCCGGTACAACAGAACATAATGTATGTAACTCAGGTCTCTCTGGGGGCAGACAGACAATTGCATAATTAATATACTGCCCTGTACTAGTCTAGTACTACTCATCACCATGCATGCATTTCCTTTTCCTCCCATAACAGATTTATGATGGTCGGCTGTCAAGATGAACGTGTTGTCCAAGTGTATTGTTTGTCTTTGTCTTTCCCTCAAATCCCCCTTCCCAACCATTCATCAAACCCCTAACCCTCTTCCCCCGGGCTGTGTGCTTTATTGAGGTGTGACTTTTACAATTTACTCCATTAATTGATCACACACTTGGTGGGGCGGATGTGGTAAAAGCAACACCAACTCAGTGCAGGGTGAGGAGGATCTTATTCTTAATATTATATTATCCACCCCCGCATAGTGTATGATATTTTTTTCAGAGGAACATCTCATTGCCAGCATCATCATTCAGGCACTGTATTAATTTGCGTCTAAGGTTAAGCTTGTCCATTCGTACAGTTCGTAGTAGCTCAACATTGTTCTGATTAATTACATTTTTCATTGCTTATCATACTCTCTTCTTGTGTTTGAGTCTGTTCTAGTGGTCTAGTCTCTGGTGACTGTCATCAAGCTTGCATATAATAACAGCATTAACCTTGTTTTTTTATTTCAATTTGTTAACTTCCCTTTCGATGAAAAGTCCCCACTCTCCGAGTCCTTATCCTACAGTTCTAGTTTGCCTAGGAGGGAGTGGAACCTTGCTTCAGTTCTGATGAGTTTACCTTCAATATCAAAAGAAACACTAGCAATGCATGCTGCTACTACTACCACCATCATGGCACCTTGGGAAACCATGCAGCCCTCGCTTCATCTAATAAGGTAAGAGAAGTGAACTGTGGTTGATTGATTCATTGATGAACGACAATCATTCTATACAATGGATATTCACCCTCCACCCCCTCCGAGTCCTTAGGGATTAATAATAATATATAGTAGCAGAGTAGACTGCAGAGACTAGAAGGAGAGAGTAGTGGGACAAGGGAGGGTACCGCATCGCTTTTTTGTTTACACTATCAGCAGATTTTTAAAACTGGCTGCGGCAAAGGCAGCAGTGTGAAGTAAAACAATAACCACACAAAATGTTTTTTAAATCATTCATAATCATAAAATGTAAAAGTATGAAAAGTTTATTTCCTGAACAAATCAAAGCCAAACCCACAACTGGCCCACCCCTCTCCCAAACACCAACCAATGTCCAAGTAGTGTCCAAGAGTAAAATGTCCATAAATAAAGAAAAACCCAACAATCCCCCAACTCCAACCCACCCACCCAAAAAACAGATTAAAAAAGGGGCTGAAGTGGGCACTAATGGAGGGTTAGGAGCTTCTTCAGGTGCCTGTCCATCCGTTCCTTCCTGGCTTCATTATTCACCAACCTTAGCATGATGCGGCACTCAAATCAGCGGAAATAAGGGGGATCAGCAGTGATTGGACTGCTGCAACGGTGTGGTGGGGCCCGGGGCATCTGTAGCAGATTCTGCCTCCTCATCCTCCAAGGCCACAAGCCGCCGGTACTCGGCCCTGATGACCTCCAGTTTCCGCTGCCGGGTCTGGGCTGCATTCTCCTGCCTGTTAGGTGTTTTTGGATCAGCAGCAGGAGAAGCTACATATCAAGAAATAAAAAAGACAAATTGTAAACAATGCTCTTAGCAAAACATTTAGAAAATGATGTCATGGTATGGAGGGAGGGAGGTGATTGATGATGGGTGGGTAGGAAGGATACAAAATGTTGCGCTTGAAAACTACTGTGAGTACAGGGAGGTATCTGAAATACCATCTCCTCAACCCTTTGAATAAAAAAACTTCGAACAAAGCATTCCAGGCAAGTAAAGGTGAGAAGAACACCACCACATAGGAGCACCCTAGTCCCTTATTGTACTTCCCAAGGATTTTTCCATTCATCATTGCATTGTTCTTCTAGTATTTTATTTTTATTCTTAACCTTTGGCTTTGCTACTCACCACCATTTAAGTTTTACATTCTCTCAAACCACTCTTCACCATTGAAACTACCCTTCCATCCATATAGCCATCCATCCAAACATGGCTCTCTGTCTCACTCTAGTCTCATCTCAAGAACAAACCTTTCAGCAACATACATTTGTTATTTACCCACCCATGCGTCCTTAAGTTTATTTCAATCAAAAGAAACCACCATAGGATTTCGATCACCCACCCAGGCAAGCTTCCTACCCATATACCTTTCATCCATCCTTCACCCACCCATGCATCCTAGCAATCGGCCACCTATAGTATTTATGCATCCGACGCTTACACCCACGCATCCTTCTCTTTCAGTTATATATATTAAATTTCACCCATCCTTTCCCCTTCCATCCTTCCCTTTTCCATCAACCCATAGTTAAAGGTCTTGTTCATGAAACATTCTCTGCTGAGTTGAAGATAGGAGCGGCCATTAGTTACTCAGCTCAACTCCTGCTGTGTTCACCTGTTGTTCACAAGTCAACAACAATATGTTGCAGGGATTCTGCCCAAAAACAGAACTATGCATTGGATTATGGGACCTTAGTGCATAGGGACTGAGTCATCCTACCACCTTAGTAACCATGAGCCCAGGACCGACTAGCTATAGTGTCTCACTTGCTCTCCTACTCACTCACAGAGATACAAGTGATTAGATACCCCAGAACACAGCACTCCCGAATCTCTCAGGAATCGCGGTTGCAAGACACAACTTTTAGCTCGTACTCTTGTACTTGTCCACAATAAGATCTGACAGAGACACAAACCAGTTTAAAATATTTATTTTAACTAACGTGCTCTAACATACAATATACGTGCGACAACAAGCAGAAAAATGCATAATACAAATACGGTCAGCATAGCAGCTAGTCCATAAATCATGAAAGGAGATTTCATCATGAAAAGACAGCATGGCCTCACCTCCCTCCCCTTGCTTAGAAGCAGTAGTATTATATATTAGAAGATCTTTGGGCTTTGTCTGCAGACCCCATACCTTGGTTTATAGATGATAGATCTACATCATAGGTGCTATCTCGCTCTTCTCCCTGGAAAGGTCCCTCTCCAAGTGTGTCCCACCCATACATGTATTCCAATAAAACTAAAGTACAATTTCCCAAACAACAGCTGCATTGGTATGTTTTGTCTAGGTGCTAGGGCCTGACCAGAACAGAATAACAAGGGGCATTGTTTATCAACCTTGCTCACAATGTTCAGACTAAATCCCAGGAACCTGCAGAGAGTGAACACAGCAGTCCGTTCTCATGTGAAAATTACGAACAAGGCACTTGCAAAAATAAAGCCATGTAGTAACATGCTCAAAGCAGCGTACAATCTGCAGAGTGCTCATGATAACTTAGAGAAGACGACAATGTCTCCATGGGCCATGTGACATCCTCCCCTTGGTCAGGTCGGTAGCACCAGGCTAAAACAGAAGTCAGAGGTAATCAAAGGAACAGCGTCTACTGAAAAGCCAAATATAAATTTGTCAGTATCCAATACGTTATCCATTCACAGCAAATCATCTGGGCCAAATATTTCACGATAAAAGTGGAATGCCATAAGCTCCAAAAAGCTGTCAGAACCGTCAATATTAAAAAGGTATGCCATCCAATTAAGCAACTTGAACGAGCACAAATGCTCCTCATATCCAGAGGCCGTCAGGAGCATATCAGGGCAACCTGGGTTAACTTCGATGAAACTCCGATCCAAGAGGCGCTGTGCATGAGCTCAGGTATTCAAGCCTGCCGTTGGTCCAAGTGTAGGATCGTACATAAGGCGCATACCCACGGAACGGTCCTGGTAATGGGCCATCAACGGACCCATCAACAGTTCATAATCCAGGGCAGGGTGTGACGTATTGGAGAGGCAGACATCCAGGGCCCATTGAAAAGGGCACCAGAGACAGTAGAACACAGGTTGCATGCAGGTGAAGTAGGCATAACGGAAGGTCAGCCAATAGTCAATGTTAAGAGCTTCTAATGGCATCAAACCAAAAAGTTGCTGCATCCGATCACGGTACAGCTGCAACTGGTCCCGGCTTGGCAGCACCACAGGTCGAGCAGCCATTACGGAGCAGCAGTAGAAGTACAAGAATGCCGCAAACCAAAAGGAGCAGCAGGGGAAACCCTCCGAAGGCGCTGGAAAAAATAGAATAGATAAAAGCTGGGATTACTCCAAAAATAGTCTGAAAGGAGGTGATGAGGCCGGTTCCCACAAGTTTAAAAAAGTGGGCCAGGTGGTCTGGATCTGACACATTCAATATTTGGTGAATTAATTTTCCAAAATTTAGGGGGAGATTTGTGTTTACAGTGACTGAATCTCACTTGATTTTCTCACCACAAGCTGATGTGAGAGCCAATTCTTGTTAAAACAATAGCCCTTTGAGTCTGCTTAGCTTATTGAAATCTGTTTTCAAAGTTGGAATGGAAGGCCACAGTGAACTATCTACAATCCTGTGTGGGGGTGGAAAGAGAACATTGCTGCAACATGTAACACGTTGTGAAACTGTTACTATATACAGGATGCCTGCCTGTAGGCCGCAGCAGTTGTGGTTATTTAGGATAAGATAACTGCCCTTAGAAAGCAGAGTCAGTGTGGGCATAGTTGCTGGGACCGGGGTCCCTTTTGAAAAACAAGCTAAATTAGGGGCCGAAATGTTGAAGGCACAGTGAAGTTTCACTTGTTTACAGACCAGGGAGTGTCCTACTGTAGAATCACAATACTCTCCTGTAAGGAAGACCTCCTTATCCACTCGTTGATAGCGAAACGCGAAAGGCAAGGACCATAATTAATGAAGATAGCTACTCCCAAGGGGTTCATAGCTACCTACTGGATAGTGTTTCATGCAGGCCGTAAATTGGAACAGTGAGATGGGCAACGAAATAACCCCATGTATTAACCACACAGCTGAATCAGTTCCTGCTACAGAAAACGGTAAATGTTCTAATTTTTCAATATGTAACATTTTGTACGTTGTATCTTTCATTGACATTAGTTTTTGTTTATCTGCCAAATTAAATGGTAAAAAATAGTGCGGATGCATTCGGGTAATCCCATGGCACCTTTCCACTTTTAAGTGTTTGCAAGGTCCAACCAAATTGCTTAACAGAACGCAGCTGATTTTGACCATGAAACAAAACAAACACTTCATTTTGAACAATGTCAATTACAGATGATACAATATTATCTAAAGTATATATACAAGAAGACAGAGTGTTAATACTGTTATCAACTACAGCAAGAACTTTTTCTAAATTATCCTGATCTATTTGACGTAGTCGTACCGCAGCTTCCATCTGCGACAGCTTCCAAAATTCATTATATGCTGAATAAACAAAACGTTTATTGCGAGGGGATTTTGGACCTAAAAGGAAATCAGCAAGATCGATGTCACCTGACAAAAGAGAAAGATGTTGTTTCACAGATGACAGTGTGGAATGTTCAAACCATTGTTGACACAATTTACCTACAGAATACGTGGTAACTGTATGAGAATGTGGAAAACGAGGATCAGGTCTACTTTGCGTAAACCCTTTCATGGCATTATTAAAGCGTAACTGACTGCATTGGTGCTCGTTGGCCACAGTAACCAACCCAAAGGGTCAATATTGGAAGAGTTAAGAGTACCGTTTTGCAACATAACAGTCAATTCTTCAATCGTGTAGTTGGTATGTGTCTGCCATGTGTCATAGGCTTACACAATAATGGGGTTAAACCCAGAAGCGTCACTAAGACCTGGGTGAAATGCGGTACAATAAGGGGGTGGTCCCAGTGGTGATGCATTATTAAATGGACATCAACATCACCTGATAAATCAATTATAACCAATTTTTAAGCATATTGAAAATATTTAATCACATTGAACATATAATGCCTCATGTTCAAACATAGTACATTTATCACACAGGTTTCTGCATAGGTGCCCCAGAAAGGGAAAGGGAGGAATAGGTGCATCAATGTGCAAAAGTGAGGGTGAGTGATGGAGGGAGGGCAGTGAACAGTGTGTATATCAAAAACGCATAAAAAGGCCTAACCAGCCTTAACCAAGGCTAAATTATTTACAAGAACATAATGTCAAAACAGGACACGGTGAATCTATCACTGTTGTCCACATTCAATACAGAGAACACAGAGCTGTCGATGTTTCGACCCAGGGTTTGTGTAGGCAATTTCACTCCTTACAAGAGGGTCTTCATCAGGACCATAGGGGCACCCTTGGTCCACCTAGCCGTGCGGTGGAGAGAACAGGCTCAGGCCAGAAGGCTCCAAATGCAGAGAGGGACGGATTCTTTATATTATATGTAGACGTCTATGGCTTAATCTAGTGGTTAGGGGGAGATTGGCATGAATAAATCAAGATGCTCCATCCGTCTGGTTGAATGACTTCACTTTTAGTATTTGTTTAAGCATCCGATTGCTGGCTGTTCAGTGTCATAGGCAGCCAAAGACGGACTGGAGGGAGTATTCAAATTTTTAGCAGTGGCCAAACCAAAACATGTAGTTTGTTGAACCGTCTGATTAAGAAATATTAGCTGAAACGATATTAAACATGCACAATGCAAAGATTCAGTGCCCCTCACTTGCCAATCTTTTGTACCCCAAATAGATTTTAAATCAATCGTGTCCTTCCAGTAATCATAACCTGTCAGGGACAAGTCGGTACTGAAGGAAGAGGAATAGATCAATTTAGTATGGGTCAGCATGAATTTGGTGCGGGTAGGCTGATTTAATTTATAAAAATAGGATACCGGGTCTGATAGATTGTAACCAGTAAAATATACAAATTTACTTTTCTGTGTCAGTGAGCTCCCCTGTACTGGTGTCGGACAATGCTCCCATTGTGTATAATTAAAAAGTGGTGTCTGAGTATTGGTTTTGTGTAAAAAATGATGATCATAATGTTGGTAACAGATTAAATCAGCATAATTTGCAGAATTTAAATACAGATCTTCAGTGTCAAAAGCAGTATAATATTTCAAATCCGAAAACACAGAGTAAACAGCGTTAACATCCCAGTCATCAGAGTGTATTCCAGGCAAAACAACATCACCTAAAGAAACACGTAACACATATGGAATTTGCAAAGTTTCTGTAGGACCATCGACATCGAATGGTACCTTATCCCAAATGATACAATCAACAATTGGGAATGCTAAAATATTAACTAGGGCTTGATCTACTTTCATTTTATGAGATGAAGTGTGAGGGGCCAGAACTCCGTCAACCAAGTCTAAAGCAGAGCATTCAGGTAAGTAATGGCCATTAATCAATAGCATAAAAACGGTCACGAAACCAATCCACATGAAGAGGAACACCATCGTCAGCACAATCCAGATGTATGTCCATGACGGGACCAGGTAAGTTCTGTTTAACCAGGAGATGAAAACACATATCTGTGTAGGGGGCTCTGTCAGAGACGAAGACAACGAGGATGTGTCTGAAGAAAAGTTATCTGGGTCTATATAGTAACCACTGGAACTTAGCTGAAACAACGGGGGCTGTTCTTCATTGGAAGGTGAATGAATTGTACTTTCAGGAATGTCAACTATAATTTTGACTGGTGGGGAAGCATACTCATTTTCCACAGTTGTAGATGTAGAAGGTAAAACAGGCAACAAATCAATTGAAGACTCCATCTCCCCCTCCATTTGTTGGAGAGTTGTCGGAGAAACAGTAGTCATTGGACAAAGTGAAACATCCCGACGCGGAATGCTTGGAGGCATACTATTTAGTATCGTCCATATGGTGTCGCTTGGCATGATTGATGGAAATATAGCGATTCTCCTTGCGACCAGGTAGCAGCGGTAAAATCACAGTACGGGTGCCTTTCAAACCAAGGACTGGGCCCGGTGCACGGTACGATTGACCAAATTCTTTCTTGTTCTCCACCTTCTCTCAGACCAGATCTCTAATTTTAGGAAGCCAGCCAGACACCGGAATCAGCACCACTGCATCCGTGGAAGAGGGCAAATGAGCTTTCACCAGTGTGTCACAAGTCTTTTGGAGATCCTGTAACATAGCACAATGGTTATCTACATCAAACGTTGCGGCTGCCACCACAACGTCTAGACCATCAAGGTCTGGCACAAACCTTTTAATAAAGAAGGTCAAGTAACACTTTACGTGACAGACTGCGTGCACTACAAAGTAAGTTCGACAAGCTTAAATCAATGTGAACTAAATCATCAAAATGTATACTAATGCTTTAAGACAAGACATTTAAACGAAAACACAAACAAATTTCAAGTTGATTGTATTCAATAATTTTTCTTATTGAAAATGTCAAATCATAATTATATCATGCAAAACATCAAGACATGTTCACAATACATGATCTGTTGTAATTTTGAACTAATACAAGGTTATTCAACCTGGATGCATTTCAAATTTATACAATGTAGTTTATACACAAACAATCAAAAATAGCCCGATGCATTTCGGGACGAAGTCCCTTCTTCAGGGGCCACTGTAATGCAAAAAATATATATACAAGTGAATATTAACTGCATAATTCTTAATTTATGAAAAACAAAACAACTTGCCAAAAAATGTTTTAACCACATAGCTACCAAGGTAAGACACCCAGTTGCCTGATTTAGAACGTATGTTGGTGATCATACTAAAAGGTAGAGAGAAAATGTAATGAGCAAGAAATAGAGGGAGGAAGCGTTGCCGTCACCAGTGAATATAACTGTTAAAACGTCCTAGACATTGCCCCCATAGGGAAATAAACCACTTGCCATGAGCTGCCTTGTGCTCCATGTTGCGGATCACATGCAAGATGTAAAAGAAAGAAAAATAAAAGCGCGTGAAAAAATCTGGCAGATACTTTGAACAAACCTACCGGTCAAATAACTGAATGTAAACATGTGATGACACGACACAAATAGACTGCTAAGCTGAAAGGATGCGCTGTAAGTCAACAACCTGAAAATAACTGGAGTGAAAGTAGATGAGAAACGTGAATGAAAGTGATGTAAAACTTGCCTCAAACCCGTGACATCTAAGACAATACCTGAAAATGCGGGTAAACCAACGTAACCATCTGCAACAAAATGCAGAGAAATAGTAAATACAACGAACTTACAAAAAGCCCCAAAGAGCTACCAGTAACTTACAAACCTACAACCCAGGATCTAAAATCTATAACTCACCAAGACGAAAGAAAACAGCGTCTCGTATAGAAGATCGTGACTGCACCGTAGCCACTGGTCAGCACTAATCCTGTATTTAACTACCGCGGAAGCCCGCGGAAATTGAACATATCACCTGACTCCTAACGTAAGAAACAAAGAAAGGAAAACTGTGAAAGGAAAACTGTATCTGCAGAGCCGCCATCTTGGAAAGATGCTCTCTGAGGTAAATTAACCTGCCACCGTGCTCTAGAAAGTACCTTAAAAACGCATTCAAACCCTAAGAAGGTGAGTGACTACACCGAGATAACTGATGAGTGCTGGTCCTGTTTAGAACTGTCGCGGAAGCCCGCGAAGATTGCAAGTGTCACCTGACTACAGACTTGAATCATAAAAACGGGGAAAACTGTACGCGCAGAGCCGCCATCTTGGAAGATGTGCTAAAAAGTGTGTTTAACCTGAGATTCTGCTCTAAGGAGTGCCTCAACACTGCAAAACACGCTAAAAAACTAAAAGAGACATGAGGGAATACTGCGAAGTAAACCAGATAGTAAATGCGTGCAAAAGGATACCACCACCGATAACCAATAAAATGATCAACAACACCAGAAGTGTGCTAAACCCCGCTGAGCATGCATAGAACCGAACACAATAAATACACACATGATGGTAAACAAACGAAAAAAATTGTGACCAAGTGCTGATAACATGGAAAGAATAACACATGGAAGAATAAAGACGAAAAATTCACATAACATGAAACGATCGGATGGAAAAATATAATAAAAAATATAATAAAAACAGTTGATTGAAAAAATACAGTTGATTAAAAAAATACACACATGGCTCAATTGTAGAATTCTGGTAATGAACCCGATAACTTCAATGATGATACAGGATCAATTAAAAAGATGACAGAGAACAGCGTATATCTACATGTGACAAATAGTACACTCTGTCAATGGGGATGAATAATAAGTGTCCTGATGTGGCATAAACTACCTTGACGTAGATGACACTATACGAAATAAACAATAAAAATGCTTGACAAATAAACACGATGTGAGATGAGAGCAATTCATTCATAAGGTGTGAGCAATTCCTCCTCTAAACATGAACATTGTTTACAAAAACAACTCAAATCTAATTTGTCATTGAGACCTAGTGGCATCATGGTATTAAGCCTTCTAATCCAGAACACCTCTCTTTGTGACAATTTTTACTAAGATCAATTCCTGTCTGCGATACGAGTTTTTCCAATATCATAAACCGGAGTTGAGAAATGTTGTGACTTTGCTCCATCCAATGGACTACTAGGTTTGAGTTCGTGTTTTTGTTTCTGATCATGCTTTTGTGTTCTCCAATACGAACTTTCACTTTTCTCTCGGTTTTTCCAACATATAAAGAACCGCATGGACATTTAATGCAATAAATCACATTCATAGTGTTGCAATCTGAAGAATGAGTAAGAGAAATTTTGATGCCAGTTCTGGGGTGTGTAATAAAATCCTGTTGCATGACATTATTGCAGTGCGTGCAATTGGTACATCTTTTCATCCCTGTTGGTTTGATGTTGGTGCTCAAATTTTTTTGGGCTAGGAGTTCCTTGAGATTATTACTGCGGGTATAAGCAAACAGTGGTGGTTGATTGAATGAAACACCAAAATCAGGTTCCCGTACTAATAGTTCCCATTTGTTGAGGATGATTTTCTTGATGCTTTTGGACTTCGTAGAAAATTTCGACACAAAGACCGACCTGTTGCTGGGTATTTTTGGTTTGGTGGTTAAGAGAGTACTTCGTTCAATTTGATGCATTCGATCCTCCGCCCGTTTAATGATAGATGAGGATATCCACGTGCTGTGAATCTAGTCCTGATCCTATCAAGTTCTTCATTAAATTTCCCAGTAGTAGAAGATATTCTTTTAGAGCGAATCATATGGGAATATGGTAAGTTCTGTATCAATTTGGGAGAGTGAAAGCTCTGAAACAGGAGTGTGTTGTTGCGATCAGTGGACTTGATAAACACGCTAGTGTCGATGTTGGAATCAGACTTACTCACCAAGACATCCAAAAAAGGTAAACTAGTCTCACTGATGTTTGAAGTGAATTGAATTCTACTGTTTCTAGAATTCAAAACTTGAATTTGATCTTGGAGAGATTCTTTGGTGTTGGACCAGATTAAAAACTACAATTTTGTTTACAGCACAGTTATTTCCATTATCAGAATGAATTCTTTCTTCAAATTAGTGGCACTTCCATGGGTTTTGGGGGGGCGCCCACATACGCGAATATTTTTATGGCTGCATTCGAAGAAAAATACATCTTTGAAAATTTGAACTGGAGTAAACATCTCATTACATATCGTCGTTTCATTGACGATATTTTTTTAATCTGGTCCAACACCAAAAGAATCTCTCCAAGATCAAATTCAAGTTTTGAATTCTAGAAACAGTAGAATTCAATTCACTTCAAACATCAGTGAGACTAGTTTACCTTTTTGGACGTCTTGGTGAGTAAGTCTGATTCCAACATCGACACTAGCGTGTTTATCAAGTCCACTGATCATAACAACACACTCCTGTTTCAGAGCTTTCACTCTCCCAAATTGATACAGAACTTACCATATTCCCATATGATTCGCTCTAAAAGAATATCTTCTACTACTGGGAAATTTAATGAAGAACTTGATAGGATCAGGACTAGATTCACAGCACGTGGATATCCCTCATCTATCATTAAACGGGCGGAGGATCGAATGCATCAAATTGAACGAAGTACTCTCTTAACCACCAAACCAAAAATACCCAGCAACAGGTCGGTCTTTGTGTCGAAATTTTCTACGAAGTCCAAAAGCATCAAGAAAATCATCCTCAACAGATGGGAACTATTAGTACGGGAACCTGATTTTGGTGTTTCATTCAATCAACCACCACTGTTTGCTTATACCCGCAGTAATAATCTCAAGAACTCCTAGCCAAAAAATATTTGAGCACCAACATCAAACCAACAGGGATGAAAAGATGTACCAATTGCACGCACTGCAATAATGTCATGCAACAGGATTTTATTACACACCCCAGAACTGGCATCAAAATTTCTCTTACTCATTCTTCAGATTGCAACACTATGAATGTGATTTATTGCATTAAATGTCCATGCGGTTCTTTATATGTTGGAAAAACTGAGAGAAAAGTGAAAGTTCGTATTGGAGAACACAAAAGCATGATCAGAAACAAAAACACGAACTCAAACCTAGTAGTCCATTGGATGGAGCAAAGTCACAACATTTCTCAACTCCGGTTTATGATATTGGAAAAACTCGTATCGTAGACAGGAATTGATCTTAGTAAAAAATTGTCACAAAGAGAGGTGTTCTGGATTAGAAGGCTTAATACCATGATGCCACTAGGTCTCAATGACAAATTAGATTTGAGTTGTTTTTGTAAACAATGTTCATGTTTAGAGGAGGAATTGCTCACACCTTATGAATGGATTGCTCTCATCTCACATCGTGTTTATTTGTCAAGCATTTTTATTGTTTATTTCGTATAGTGTCATCTACGTCAAGGTAGTTTATGCTACATCAGGACACTTATTATTCATCCCCATTTAAAGACAGAGTGTACTATTTGTCACATGTAGATATACGCTGTTCTCTGTCATCTTTTAATTGATCCTGTATCATCATTGAAGTTATCGGGTTCATTACCAGAATTCTACAATTGAGCCATGTGTATTATTTTAATCAACTGTATTTTTCAATCAACTATTTTGATTATATTTTTTATTATATTTTTCCATCCGATCGTTTCATGTTATGTGAATTTTTCGTCTTTATTCTTCCATGTGTTATTCTTTCCATGTTATCAGCACTTGGTCACAATTTTTTCGTTTGTTTACCATCATGATGTATTTATTGTGTTGATTCTATGCATGCTCAGCGTGGGTTTAGCACACTTCTGGTGTTGTTGATCATTTTATTGGTTATCGGTGGTGGTATCCTTTGCACGCATTTACTATCTGGTTGCTGTAGAGTATTCCCTCATGTCTCTTTTAGTTTTTAGGGTGTTTTGCAGTGTTGAGGCACTCCTTAGAGCAGAATCTCAGGTTAAACACACTTTTTAGCACATCTTCCAAGATGGCGGCTCTGCGTGTACAGTTTTCCCCGTTTTATGATTCAAGTCTGCTAGTCAAGTGACACTTGCAATCTTCGCTAGGCTTCCGAGCAGTTCTAAACAGGACCAGCACTCATCAGTTATCTCGGTGTAATCACTCACCTTCTTAGGGTTTGAATGCGTTTTAAGGTACTTTCTGAGCACGGTGGCAGATTACTTTACCTCAGAGCGCATCTTTCCAAGATGGCGTCTTGCAGATACAGTTTTCCTTTCACAGTTTTCCTTTCTTTGTTTCTTACGTTAGAGTCAGGTGATATGTTCAATTTCACGCGGGCTTCCGTGGTAGTTAAATACAGGATTAGTGCTGACCAGTGGCTGCTGTGCAGTCACGATCTTCTATACGAGGCGCTGTTTTCTTTCGTCTTGTGTGAGTTATAGATTTTAGATCCTGGGTTGTAGGTTTGTAAGTTACTGGTAGCTCTTTGGGGCTTTTTGTAAGTTAGTTGTATTTACTATTTCTCTGCATTTTGTTGCAGATGGTTACGTTGGTTTACCCGCATTTTCAGGTATTGTCTTAGATGTCACGGGTTTGAGCAAGTTTTTACATCACTTTCATTCGCGTTTCTCATCTACTTTCACTCCTGTTATTTTCAGGTTGTTGACTTACAGCGCATCCTTTCAGCTTAGCAGTCTATTTGTGTCAGTGATCATCACATGTTTACATTCAGTTATTTGACTGGTAGGTTTGTTCAAAGTATCTGCCAGATTTTTCACTTGTTTATTTTCTTACTTTTACATCTTGCATGTGATCCGCAACATGGAGCACAAGGCAGCTCATGGCAAGTGGTTTATTTCCCTATGGGGGCAATGTCTAGGACGTTTTAACAGTTATATTCACTGGTGACGGCAGCGCTTCCTCCCTCTATTTCTTGCTCATTACATTTTCTCTCTGCCTTTAGTATGATCACCAACATACATTCTAAATCAGGCAACTGGGTGTCTTACCTTGGTAGCTATGTGGTTAAAAAAATTTGGCAAGTTGTTTTGTTTTTCATAAATTAAGAATTATGCAGTTAATATTCACTTGTATATATATTTTTGCATTACAGTGGCCCTGAAGAAGGACTTCGTCCCGAAATGCATCGGGCTATTTTTGATTGTTTGTGTATAAACTACATTGTATAAATTTGAAATGCATCCAGGTTGAATAACCTTGTATTAGTTCAAAATTACAACAGATCATGTATTGTGAACATGTCTTGATGTTTTACATGATATAATTATGATTTGACATTTTCAATAAGAAAAATTATTGAATACAATCAACTTGAAATTTGTTTGTGTTTTCGTTTAAATGTCTTGTCTTAAAGCATTAGTATACATTTTGATGATTTAGTTCACATTGATTTAAGCTTGTCGAACTTACTTTGTAGTGCACGCAGTCTGTCACGTAAAGTGTTACTTGACCTTCTTTATTCTCAGATATGTGGGACAGGCAGCCCACAAATACTGCGTAGCACACTATAACCTAGTCCGTTAGGTCAGACAAATTCAAATAAAAGGGATTTGTTTAAACAGTTATACATTGGAGTGCACCGCACATACTACATTTTCAACAAACATTTTAATGCCAAAGAGCAATTCATATGGGGTCTGCCCACCCAGAGATCTTCTTGGGAGATTATTAAGTGCACATTGGACTCCATATAGATGAGTCGGCCAGCCCCTACCAGTACCTAATACCGTAGCTGTCAAAGATTGCTTTAAGTCACGGTTCATCTGCTCCACAACAGAATTGCCCTCAGGCCGATATGGAGACGAGAATTGCACCTGCACCCCCAGAGACTTCATCGCATCCCGGTAAGCCTTAGAGGCAAAAGCCGGACCTTGGTCGGAATGGAAGGTGCAACAGGCAAATGTCCCTACAAAGACATGCAAATCTTTCATATCAGTTCGAGCATCAGCACTGCTTTGCGGCCAAACCCAAAGGAATCTAGTGCATGAATCCACTGCAACCAAAATATATTTGAAAGCATTGTCTGATGTCAAAGCACCGCAGTGATCAAGATAAATACAACCAAATGGTTGATTTGAAATGAAAAGCTGAGTATGAAGTGGTCGTGAAAATGTAGAAGGTTTAATATGTTGACAAATGTCCCAGGAAAGGACATATTTATGCATTTGTTGGTATAAGCCATGCCACCAAAAACGTTGCTGTAAAAGCGAAATAGTTGCTGTCACGCCGGCATGGGCAGAAGCCACGCCTTCATGCGCAGCAACGATCAAAGAAAGTCTGTGGTCCTCATTGGGAATCAGCTGATCCCCAACCAATGGTATAGTTACAAATGGAATTTGATCGGATGTTAAGTGATATGAATAATGAGAAGGGAACTCCTGGGAAAACTGCGTTCCCTCCTTTGTCGTGGCAATAGCCGCCAAAATGTCATAATCAATTTGAGTCATAGACCTAGTGACGGCTGCTACTGAGCATGTGGCTACTGCAGATTTGTCTGCTTCATCAGCCAGCGAATTACCAATGGCGTGTGCTCCCACACGCTGATGGCTTAATGTATGGATAACATGTGTGAGGGGCAAACGTTTCTTAAGAGCGGCCACTTGGACCCAAATCGTTTTATGCTTTATTGCGCTACCTTTAGAATCACGGAAATCATTTGTGTCCAGAAGAACAAGTTTTCATTGAAGGAGTGTACACAGTAAAATGAATCACACACTACAAGTGTAGGGGCTTTCAGGATCAGCAAACTCAAGAGCCCAAACCAAAGCACGTAACTTGGCCAATTGTGCTGTGCAATCTCCAAGGGATTGAGTGTGAACCAAGGAAGATTTAAAATCACCGCCCACTATTGCGCCTGCCACAATTGCGCAGGCTACGGAATAAGCATGCTTAGAACCAATGGCAGGCTGTGCAGACCCATCAGTGTAAATAATGCATTTGTACTGATCAAGAGGAAGCAATGACAATGGAGGAGGATGAACATGTTCATATTGTAAAAACTCCTGTGTTTGCAAAGAAGGGTCAAAGATAAAGTTGATATCAGCTGACGTCAATGAACTAGCCCAATGTATCCACCGGAGATGAAGAGCTTTTGAATTCGGAACACTAGCCTTCGTGACTGCTTCCAAAGCGGGCAAAGGTGAAACCATCAAAATGCGTTTACCCTGAGCTAGAGAGCGTTCCTTTAGAATTGCCATCTGAACTTCTGTCAAAATCTATTCTGTCTAACAAAAGCGCATTTCTGCAGGAGTTTACAAATGCGATTTATAAGCTATGGGAACAGTGTCCCCTTCATTGAAAGTCACATAGGTGAATCCTAACGTTCCTGGTACAATCCTTATGACGAAATTTGTAGTATTGTCTCTAGTTAAGAAGAATCGAGTCATGAGCAGATCACACTGCAAAGACCTAAGTACTGCGGTATGTTAGGAAGCCAACTGGAAGAGGAAAAAAATGGTTTTATCAACGCATATAGCGGTTTGATACGTTGGGCATAATCAAGAATGTAAGTCCTGCCGAAATTTTTAAAACCCAGCAAAGATTGCAATTGTTTAAGGGTAGATGGAGGCTTCAATTGAGCACATTACTCCAAAAATTGGGGGGGCCAGTCCCCTACCTTCGTTATTGAGTTCATAACCAAGGAATAGGACAGCCAAAAAGGCAATATGCGATTTTGCTAAATTTTATTTGAAGCCTAACTTCGCAAAATGTGTGTCAATGCGGTCCACGCGCATAAGACGCGGATTCCTTTCATTACCTGTCAAATAAATGTCATCGACGTACGAAAAGGCATCCGGGTCAATCTCAAGTAAAATCGACACTATGCGTGCCGCAAACACACCTCGGCTATTCTTATATCCCATAGGCAATCTTACATATCATCTCTGATTGCCTAGGGCACTGAATGCAGTCAAGTCACGGCTTTCAGGAGCCAAAGTGTGACTGAAAAATCCATTGGAAATATCCAAAGTAGTTTTATATTTCTTTCGAACAATGTTGTTTACTAACGCAGAGCTATATGTGTTCTGAACCACAAAGGTACGAACATGACTGTTCAAATGTCTGTAGTCTAAAACTAGACGATATAATCTGTCCGGTTTCAAGATCGGAAAAAGAGGATTATTCATCGACGAAACACAAGGTTTAATCATACCCTGATATTCCAATTGAGTCAGAATGTCATCAATGGACCCTTTAGCATCACGTTTAATGGAATATTGCGGTTAGGGCTGTGGTGTAGAACGCAAAGGAATAACATGCACTGGCGAATCCTTGTCCCAACCAGCCTGGTTGCAATATAATGCAGGAGCTAGGGCTAATGCCCTCTCCATAGCATAAGCAATTTTAGCCTCTTCTGGTACATATTGCGAAAAACTTAGTAGAATAACATCCTCCCGTCTGGAGGAAGGAACGACAAAAGGGGGAGACCAATCAACTTCCGCCAACAAAATATCATAAGAAGATGTGAGATGGTCCCAAAAGACCGCCTTAACAGTGCGCTTAATATCACCTTCAATTTGGAGGCTCACTTCATAAAGCCTACCAGGAGGAGCAACACGAGTGTCAGCTGTTTCAACTGTAATAAACGTGTCAGTTGCTTTCACCTCCAGAAACTGGTGGACTGTCTGACGCACTATGGTAATCTCTGCTAAGCTGTCAAGGAGGGTTACCACCCAACTCCTGTCTAGGAGGAGGGTTCTCACCATCTGAGGCATACTTTGCTGTCAAAGCGGCAACTTTTTTCTTCAGAAATGGGGCTCGATATTGAGGTGGTTCCTCCTGCTTGACTTTTATGTCAAACTGGCACTGCGGGTCACGTCTCATCTGTGTGGACTCGCCTTGTCTGTGATCCTGTCGCCCTACTCTGCCGAATTGTTGATCCGACGATTCCTGAAAGGAACTAGGAGAATGAAGATCAGGAACCTGAAACCTTTTGGGTGTCTTAATTTTAGAGCGGTCACCCAAATCATATCTACGTTCAGAAGCGACAGGTGGAAGTCAACCAGCACGTGAACCAGGCTTCTGTTGTTGCTGCCGCACATTTTTATCCCAAGCCTTTTTAGGAAAGACTGGATGACCCTCCTTTTCAGGAGGGGGTTTACTTTGTGCCTAAGTAAATGGTCGGATCCCTCAACTATTGCGACCCAAGGATGTATACACATCCGCAATAATAATCGGTAACTGTCGCTCCCGATCCACGTCAGCCGCCAGGCGTTGGCGCACTTGCAAGCCAACTGCTTCACCTTTAATGTTGGCCAGAATCATATTGGAGACAATAGGGAACATGAACACTGACTGCATCCCCAAATCATGGGCTGGACCAGCCCTGTGTTCAGCTTGTACCTTTTTCAGAACGCTCGGCAGAACGCTCATGGAGGGGGAGCCAAAGCACAGTGTATACTCTGAAGCAAACACCGTCCCCCAGGTGGTGCTGTCCGCTAAAGGAGGAATCAGACCACTCGGCATACTCATTGTAAGGATCCTGTGTTTTTCAACAGGCGATATATGTGAGAAAACAGCCTCAAGCTGCTCAATTCTTTGAGTGATCCAAAATGGCAAGGCCTCATGATTTTGAGGACGTTTGCCGATCACTGAGTTAATCATGGCGGGACTAATCACAAGTCCTCCACCCTGACCTGGTGCCGGAGGGGCAGCTCCAGCCGGAGCTGCCTGAAGTGAATGAGACATAAACTGTATGACTCGTCTATGCAGATGAACTAACTGTGTGTATAATAGACGTAGCTCTACGATAGTAACATTATGATAATTTGGATGTGGTGTAAAACTAGCCAAAAAAGGCCAAGTAGCCCCATCGATAGACAAGGGGCCCATATGAACAAAAGATACAGGGTGAGGAAGGGCGCCATTAAATGAAATAGTATGCTCCCAGGACGGGAAACAGCCATCACATCGCATGCGTTACAACGCATGCGATTACAACGCGGTCATTTCAACGACTGTGTTGTTACATCGCAGTACCATTACAACGCAAGTCATTACAACGACTTGCACTAGGGGGCGCTCTAAACTAAGGAATAGTATAATTTACTATTCCAATACCTTCCTTACTGTTGCACACACTGGAGTTGGAATAGTAAATTGTACTATTCCTAAGTCCAGCGCGCCCCCTAGAGCAAGTCGTTGCAACGACTTGCGTTGTAAAGGTACTGCGATGTAGCAACGTGGTTGTTGTAACGACCGCATTGAAATCTCATGCGTTGTAAACGCATGCGATGTAAAGGGCTATATTCTCCCAGGACGTCAATGGAAATGCATAAGGATGATACGCTGCTGGTGGAGCAGCGGCCATGTATGCCTGAAACAAATTATCATTTACATCTACCGCAGGAAAGGTAACCCAGGAATAAAATACCTCAAAGCGGTATGCCGGATTAGCCTCAAACACGAAAATAAAGGTAGCCCCCGTCATGTAAGCCGTAACCGGCGCGCGGCAATGTGCCCCAAAAGCAACTGGTTGTGCCATGTGTAAATTTTAAAAAGAACAAGTAAAACGGTAGCGTCAAATCGGGTCAATAAACCTTTTGAATTTCAAGCTTCAAAAGCCTATAGAAATAGGTGTACCCTACAAATGTAGGAGGATAAGCCCTCCCATCACGGACGTCTCTGGGAACCAGTGAGAGGGTATCATGGACAAGCACTACTCAGGGGTCTCATGAATAAGTACCAGACCACACGTTGGCGGTGCCATGTTGCAGGGATTCTGCCCAAAAACAGAACTATGCGTAGGATTATGGGACCTTAGTGCATAGGGACTGAGTCATCCTACCACCTTAGTACCCAGGAGCGACTAGCTATAGTATCTCACTTGCTCTCCTACTCACTCACAGAGAAACAAGTAATTAGACACCCCAGAACACAACACTCCTGAATCTCTCAGGAATGGCGGTTGCAAGACACACCCTATCGCTCGCACTCTTCTTTTTTTTTTTTTTTTCCTCATTCGCCTCAGACCCCAGTAGACAAAATAAGCCGTCCATACCATTACTCAACATTAAAGAGACGTCGGCTACTGGATGGGGACCAGGAGGAAGCGCCCCGCCTACCGGTACAGAACCGTCTTAAGATGACACTGGCCCCAAGATGGAAAGGGGTGGTCAGACTCCCCTCTGGTTCCAATAGAAACAGTGACTGTTAATGTTGGCCTATAGATGGACAAGACTGGGGGGGCCCAACACAGTCAGGGGAGTTTCAAAAGAGGCATAATCATAGGATCCAGATTTCTTTAAAGATGAAGACTTAAAACATTCATGACAGTAATTAATAAATCCCCGAGACTAAGCTTTAGACCATGTTAATAAGAAATCCCAAAGTGCTTTCTTTTTACTACTCTGCGTTCTGCACAAATCCAACCTGGATGTTGTAAATAAGGAAGACAGCCACTCAGAATGTAAAGGAGGTGCAACTTCTACCCATCTTTTGCAAATTTCCCTCGTAGCCAACAGCATTGCATAGAAGAGGAAAAGCCTAGCGGGCCGCTAATTCCACTAGATATACCAAAGATTATCAAGCCAAGGTTGATTTGGATTGCAAATCCCAAGATGTCAGCAACGGTTGTTACCACTTTTTCCCAAAATTCTGCTATCGCAGGGCATTCTTTAAACATGTGTATATCAGAAGCACATTCTAAGTCACATTTTTTACAGTGGACTGGGGACCCATTCGACATTTTGGTCAATGTTAACGGTGATAAATAAGCCCTATGAACTGTAAACAAATGGTTCCTCCTCAGCCAAGCTGGTTTAACAGCTGCAAACAAAGTATTAAAGGAAATTTGCCACAAAAGTTCCAACTGTTCGTTTGGCAGAGAGGCCCCCCACAGTTCTTCGGCCAACTTAAAATCACCATCGATAGCCTCTTCAATGGACCAATAAAAGAAAGAAACCTCTTTCCTCCCCGGTGGTCTTACCACTAGCTGCTCCTCAAGGGTGTTTCCTATGCCTATAGGTTTTTTTAGGTTTTGGGACCAGCTCTGCAACTGAATGTATTTAAACTTAGACATGCCCTCTTCTAGCCTGCTGTATAGTGACCTCCATGGTAAAAGTGAACCCTCAAAAGCAAGGTCACCCCACACCTTAAGCCCCGCAGCTCTAAGTGGTAGTGCCAGCCTGTCTTTGAGGCAGTCTGGTGCACCAGGAGAGTCCCACAGGGGGGCCCGACTTGATAAATAATTAAGACCAGTACACTGTTTAATGCCAGCCCATATTTGAGCCATCCCCAGCAGGACTTTTAGCCTGATCTTGTGGAAGAATTTCTGTTCTCCAAATTTGAACAGAAATCCCTCCTGAGACAGACCGGCACCCTTTAACATAGCAGAGAACATGGCCCCCACCCCTGAGTGGTCTGGGGTCTTTAAAAGCATTCTCGAGTGTGACAGCTGGAAGGACCATGCATAATATTACAAATCGGGAAGTGCAAGGTCACCCTTCTCCCACCTACGCCTGAGCTTCTTCCAGGCGATCCTCGTAGCCCTATAAGCCCAAACAAACAAATTGATTGCCTGCTGAAGCTTAGCTATGGCTGGTTTTTCAAAATGAAGAGGGATGGTGTTGAAGAGGAAAGTGATTTTCGGTAGCACCACCATTTTAACTAGGTTAATCCTCCCCAGGATGGTCAGGGGGAGTTGGGCCCACGATTTCATTAGTTTCTGACATTCCCTGGAGACATTTACCAGGTTAGTCCCTGAGATCTTATCAATGTCCTGCACTATTCTCACCCCCAAGTACCTCATATCGCGCTTGGTCCGGTACTGACATTCCGCCAGGTTGCACATCATAGCCTCAGTTTTCTCCACATTGACCTCATAACCTGATACCTGCCCGAAGTCCTGTGCTAAGCTAATGACATGGGGCAAAGTCGTCACGAGTTCAGCAGAAAGAATCAAAATATCACTGGCGTACAGGGCTACCTTCCTCTCCCAGTCACCATACTTAAACGGCAAAATGCTAGACTCCTCTCTTAAGCGCTGAGCAAAGGGCTCAATATATAGGTCGAAAAGAAGCGGGGAGAAGGGACAGCCCTGCCTTGTAGCCCTGGTGATTTGAAAAGGTTTAGTCAATTTGCCATTAACCAGGAGTCTCGCCGATGGATCCCGATAGATGAGTTGAATGGCTCGGCAGAATTTCTCACCCAGATTAAATTTTTCCATAACTGCCGAGAGATATACCCAATTGACCCTGTCAAAGGCCTTGGTGGCATCTAATGTTATTGCTGTAAGGGGGAGCGAGAAGGTAGTGGCCAAATCTATTGCACCTACAAAATCGTAAGTGAGGTCGGCTAAATTCCTGCCCTTAACAAAACCTTTTTGATCAGGGTGAAGCATGCCCCCCGCTCCCGAACCCAGCCTATCTGCCAGGATCCTGGCAAAGATTTTATAATCTGCATTCAGCAGTGAGATGGGCCTGTAGGACCCACAACTCGCTGGGTTCTTACCTGCTTTCAAAATCAGGGTAAAAGTAGCTTCCCCCCATGAACCTGGGAGCCTTGCGGCCCCAGATAAAATCTCATTAAAGAGTAATGTCAGAGTAGGAATAATCACCTCCCCAAGAGATCTATAAAGTTCTGCTGGAAGCCCATCGGGCCCAGCAGCTTTCCCTGCTTTACAAGCAAAGATAGCCTCCCTCACCTCTTCCTGGGATATGTCCAGCTCTAGATCTTCCTGTTGGGATGAATTCAGGGGGGTGAGTGTGCTCCCCCGCAGCCACTCCGTGGCCTTGGTTTTGTCCACCGCGCTATCCTCATGGTACAGCTCCTGAAAAAATGCAAAAAAGGCGTCACCAATCTCTTCGTTTGTAGATAGAGCAGTAGCTCCATCTGCACCGTCAATTTGTTTTATGAGGTTGCGCATCCTGTCGGACTTAGCCTTCCATGCCAGAAGCTTGCCTGCGGCTTCTCCATACTCAAAGTGGGAAAGCTTACTCGCCTCCCACCTGCTTGTGACCCTTGTCCGAATAATAGTGTCCAGCTGATCCTTTAATTTACTTAATTTGGCGAGATTTTCCTGGTGCTTCTCAGAGTCAGCCTCTCTATTTAAACTCAACTCTACTGTCTTCAACTCTGCCTCCTTATGGGCCACCTCCTCCCTGTATTGTCTGTTCTTGTGACATACCCTGCTCGTAATCATGCCCTTAAAAAGGCCTTTAAGGAGTCCTAAACCACCGGAATCGCAGCCGAGCCCAGATTCATGTTAAAAAAACACTCAGTCTACTGAGATAAAAAAAACATCTCGCCATCATCCAGAAGTAGAGTTCGATCGAACGTCCAGGTTCTAAGATGTTCGCCGTCTGCCAAGGCCAGATCCATCCAGACCCCTGAGTGATCAGACAGATGAGGAGTCAAGTAGCCGATGTTCTTAACTATACCCCTAAGGTTATGGCTGACCAAGATGTAATCAATCCTTGACTTGTGACCGTATTTACTGTTGTAGTATGAGACTCCTGGCTGGTTACCTGCTCTGTCCCTCCAAATGTCACAAAGTCCAGTCTGCACCATCATAGATTGGAGGTACATCCGGGACCTAGAAGGGACACTAGCTTTACTACACAGCGACTTATCCAATTTAGGATTCAGGACGATAATAAAATCCCCAGCCATGATAACTGAGTCTGGATATTCCAAAAGGTTTAAAAAAATGTTTTTAGAGTATTCTTCTCAACAATTTTAGGTTTAACCAACCCCTTTGCCGCCCCTCCGTGTTTTTACCCCTCCTTATGCTAGTATTTTTGGTTTGGAGCGCTGTACTTAAGTGTAACCCTGCTGCCTGGCCCCCCTGTACCTGCTCCAATTGTAGCTCCAGCTGCTGCTGCGACACCAGTTGTGGTAGAGATGACAGGGAAGATGACAGGGGCTCACTGTGTCCAAAACTCGGGCGCTCGCCAACCCCCTCCACGCAGGCAGCCTACTCCAGAGTGGGAAGAATGGGAAAAAAATGGCCAGTGCTGCCGCTGCCGGTATCGACCCGGAGGAGCCCGCGAGCCGCTGCTCTGTGGCCCCTCCTCAGCTACAGGGCAGTGTAGTGTAGCTCCTATTTCCCTAATAGGCTCTGCGCATTGGAATAATATCCCCTATAGGTTTGACATAGGACTAAGGTCAGTATGTCCCTATCGAGTATATTAAACTTAATTACT
Organism: Calotriton arnoldi; assembly: GCA_963921515.1. NCBI lineage: Eukaryota > Metazoa > Chordata > Amphibia > Caudata > Salamandridae > Calotriton > Calotriton arnoldi. Next base: position 3,132,705 of record CAWUFW010001074.1, read on the forward strand.
TGTGCCAGCTAGCTCAGAGGCCACTAGAAACTCCTTGGATAACAAGAAGGGAGTAGTTTCTGGCAGCCGCAAGACATGACAACTTTGTTTCCCTTTAGAATGAGAACGTGTCCCAGAGTCGTGGAAACAATAGATAACTATTTCACTCAGCTCAATTGTGCATACTTAGTTTTCCTCAAAGTTACACAGAAAGAATAGACGGGCGTTTCAATAAAGATTTATTGAACAGTCTTGTTTCTCGTGTAAGTAATATGTGCTGTTATGGTCACAAGACAGTATGCGAGATAAATAATGTACAGCGTAAGCAGTAGAAATAAATAGTACTGCGATAACATTATCTTTAGCAGATATTCATTTACATAAATAACACAGACTAAAAATGCGAGTACTCATACGATGCGTTGCTAAGCTAGTTCTACCCCAATGTACCTAACCTAACCTAGGTGTAGGGAGAGGTATGAAGTAGGTGAAGTATTCCTTACTATGGTATACTAAGAGTATGGTAAGTCTAGTATGCCTAGTATGCCAAGTATGCCAAGAGTCCCTCTAGGTTCTAGTCAGCTCCATACCTTAAGAATGAGAGGGTAGGAATCTCTTGCCAGATTCGAACTCCAACACCCCGCAAGGGAAGTCAGATCACTGGAAGCTGGACTCTCTGCGTGCAGGGATGACAGCGTCTTCTCAGTGCGTCAGGCCGGGAAACGGGCTCCTCTGAAGTCGAGGTCTCCTCTAGTTTACAAGGGCTAGGGAAGGTATATTTATACCTGAGAAGTACCTCAGAATGTTAGCATTGACGTGAATCGGACAGCGGAAGACGTCATGAATGAACCCCTAAGGTATAATGGTTCATGCATAATAGATGAGTCCTTGAAGAAATCAATAGTCCTGTGCTAGGGAAACTCCCGAAGCCTAAGGGTCTGTTCTTCAAGAACTCGTTGTGACGTTAGGGTGGACGGATGTCGGAGACCATGCCTGTATTTGGAGTTCACGGTCTAATGCCTAAATAAGGACTTGGATTTTATGCCTATATAAGGGCAGGGCGAATTGTGCCTATATAAGGACATGATACAGGAAAGCCCGAGTAAGGACACCCTAAGAGGAATACAACACCCACTCCACTTTCGTGTGTACGATAATACTAAAATGCTAAACATTTAAAATGCTAAACATTAAATGGAGTACCGCATATTTCTAAAATATTTCATAAAACCATTTAAAAGGCATTTAAAAAACCTATTAGAATGCAAAAGGTAATGTACATTTGAAGCATTGCTTTTCATTTCAGGCATATATTTAAAATAAAATACAATATGAATGAAATTTAGCAGTAATATTTACATTTGATAGAAAATGATCGATAAGTTGTTAAAAAATCAAAGTCATTTCATGTCATGAAAATGAATGAACTTTTTAGACAAACAAGATGACTAAGGGTCTGTGGTAGTACCGCGAAGTCTGTACTATAAGGCTAGTTCTACTTTAAGCAGATTGAAGTGCCATTTTAGTTCGAAAAATGGAAAAAAGATCAATTTTGGGAAGAGTTCCAAGTTTTTGAAGTATGAAGGCCAAATTGTTACTGCATCTCTGGAACACTGTGGGCTGAATCAGAGTCAGTTTACGGGTCTGGTGTAAACATGAGATCATCTATTTCTGTAGACAAAACATCGTCCACTGAAGTCGGTGTCAGTTGGAACACCTCGTGTAGTAGATTAATTGCACAGAGATGTGAAGCATCGCTTTCAGCATAGGTTGCCGCAGCAATGTTCGCGTCCGTTGTTACCTGTGTGCCTGTAGATCTTTCTCGTACCTCAGCAGCAGCCGGAAGCATCTGTGAGATCTCAATGAATGCCGACATCAGGATTGGCAGCCTCTGGGGACAACACAGAGCATGGGCCGTTATCGGGACCAGCAGAGTATCGACATCCGTTGGCGTTGCTGATGGAAATGTTAGACAGGTGTCCAACACGCATTCTACACCGCATAGCAGGCATCATAGAACAGGTAAGATGCAATCTTGCCAGATTGGTCTGCATGACAGGAACCACGTGGTATTAAGGTCCCGTAGACGAGTCATGCCCAAAAGCTGTACTATTCGCTCACGGCACTTTCGTTCAAGGAGAGCTTTCTCCATTTCGCTCGGAGTGATGTCTGCGAATAGGCTGGCCATAGTGTAATAGCAGGAAGAGAAATAGAATTCCAGCAACAAGTGCTAGAATTAACGGTATGCCACCAAACACCGAATGTGCAAAGTTCGGGATGATTCCGAGTATTGCCTGGAAAGGTGATAACAGACCGGAACAGATGCTCTTAAATACATGTACAATTCCTGTTGTATCAGACATGTTAAAGATACGTCCTATCATTTCCACGAAATGTATAGGGCAGTTTGTACGTATTAAAGTCTGTATCTCAGCCGAAGTCCTTGCTACTTGTAGATCATAGGTTTCTTTGGCCGAGGTCAAAGGCACTGTTTGCTGTAAAAGCATGGCTTTCATTCTGCTCAAAGTATCAAATCTTATAAAAGAGACGTTCAGCGAAGGCCATAGAGGCGACTCCCTGACTGTGTCTATTGGGGCAAACAATACTTGCATACAGCAAGTGACCCTGGAGTTGACCGTTACTAGATATGGGATGCCTGGCAACATGCCGCAGCAACTCTGATCATTCAACATGAGGTAACTCCCATTAGAAAGTTGTCCAAACGTTGGATTAATCACAGCAGCTGGTGTACCCTGCTGATGGCAAGACAAATTTGCCACAGAACCATTACAAGCCCCGTGTAAAGAAATGTCCTGACATATAAGTGAACCGCTCAGTGCACGTTTACAGTGTGTACCGCTCAAAAACACTGCACGATCCCCACTCCAACATCTATATGTATACGGTAAATCCCAAGATGTCTTAATGTATTCCTTACCCAACCTTTCATATTTGCCTGCTTGCATTTGTTTGAGGCAATACTGAAACTGAAAAGTAGTCACAGGTAGTGTGATTTTGCCATGGATAAGCCATTCTGTAGCTGGTTTTTCTGCCACTTTGAATGGTAACTTTTCCAGTTTTTCAATGCTCAACACTGTATACTTTGCTCCTCTTTGTGCCAGTTCGATCTGTTTATCAGTTAGATTGTATTCTGTGAACAGAGCCGATGTGTTGATGAAACACCAAGGCACATAGCCTGTACGCAAAGATTGTAGCATCCAGCTTAATAACACAATAGAACGTAATTGAGATTGGCTTTGTTGTAACATCGACAAATCTTGTTCCAGTATGTCGATAGCAGAGGATACAATGCCATCCAATGAATATATTCTGGAGGACAAAGTTGTTAACCCAGTGTCGACCACAGAGAGGGTTTTCTCTAAATTAATACGATCAAGTTCACGTATTCGTTCTGCGGCCTCCATCTGTGACACCTTCCATGCTTCATTATAGGCAGCATAAATGCCGGCATATATGAAACGTTTTTGACGCGGTTTTCTTGGTCCAAGCAAGAATTCCCTTATGTCTGCGTCTTCTTTAAGTAAGGATAAATGCTGTTTCACATCCTGTAGTGTAGATTTCTGAAGCCAATCGAGGCATAATTTTCCTACACTGTATGTTGTTACTACCCCCGGATGCTGTCTTTGGACGTATCTTGGGTCTGGCCTATGAATAGTAAAGCCCTGAGTTTTATTCAGGAATCTTTCCTCACAGTTGTTCGTGTCTGTGGGCCAGATCAACCATTTTTTCCAATCAGGATTAGATCTGTTGAGTTGTAGTATTTTGTCAACTGTAACCGCTGCCTGTGTATTGTTATCACTTGCAGGTGTTGGTACAGAAGGTGTTTTCATCTCTTTGATCTTGGCTACTCCAAGACAAGATGTTTGTTGGATAGTTTCATTCAAAAACATTATTTGTTCAGGGATGATGCAGGCTCTAAATAAAGCTTCTATCCCCTGCACTTGCCAATCTTTAGTACCCCAGACAGTTTTTGTGTCTATTGTGTCTTTCAAAAGTCGAAACCCTGTCTAGACAGTTGGGTAATAAATGCTGCAGAATAAACTTGTTTCGTATTTGTTAACATAATTTTCAGTCCTGTTTTGTTTACATTTTTATAGTAAAACGTTTCTGGATCAGATGTATTGTACCCTGAAAAATATGGAAACTTGTTAGCAAATGTTTTTGAACTACCGTGTGGTGGTGTAGGACAATGCTCCCATTGGTTAAACATAAACACATTTCTAGGGTATACAGATTTATGCAAATAATGATGACTTGAAGGTCCGTGAGGGGAAGAAGCTCTTCCTGGCTGCCAAAATTGAGCATGCCGGGATTAGAAGCAAAGAACTTTTAATATTGTTAAAGACTTCTCCTCCCCTAAAGCTATTAGTAGCCTGTTCGCCCCCAGTGAGGAGTGGTCCAATCAGATGGCCTGTTTTTCTATGATAAAATTAAGACTATCCAAGACTCTTTCGGAGTCCAAGACTCTGTGGGTAGAGGGAGAAAGACCTGCCCTGCCCTAGTAGCTGCAGGGCCGGCCCCTCTCTTACTGAGTTCCCTCCTATGTCATTGGATAAATCCATGGCGCTTTTGAAGGCGTTGAAATCTGGCTCACCCGCAGATCCTTGCCCGGCCAAAACCATGGCAGCTATTGCAGAGGTAATCAATCCGGCAGTTAATGCAGTTCTGAATACTGCCCTCCAGACGGGGGAAATGCCGAAAAATTGGAAATCTGCAAAAATTCTTCCTCTCCTTAAAAAACCGACGGCCGACCCCTCGGTGGCCAGTAACTATAGGCCGATATCCTTATTACCTTGCCTCTCCAAAGTCCTAGAAAGCTATGTTAATGCAGTGACCACGGACTACGTGGAGGCAAACCATCTTCTCCACCCTAGTCAATCTGGCTTCAGAGCCAATTTCAGCACGGAAACTGCCCTTCTTGAGGTTGCAGAAACCATTAAAATCACTTTGGATAGGGGGGGCAGAGCGGCCCTGGTGCTGCTGGATCTCTCCGCAGCCTTCGATACCGTGCCCCATAGTGGACTAGTACGCAGGCTTCAAGAGGGGGGGATTGGAGGCACAGTGCTAAGATGGTTTAACTCTTTTCTGAATGACCGCCAGCAAACCATCTGGTCTCCGCCTTTCTCGGCACCCATTCCCCCTATGAATGTGGGAGTCCCTCAGGGCTCAATTCTCAGCCCCACATTATTCAATGTTTATCTGGCACCTCTGGCTTGGCTCGCCGAGAGTTACGGGGCAAAGATAGTGTCATATGCTGATGACACGCAATTACTGTTACCTGTGAGAAGAGCTCGGAATTTAACAGTAAGGAGATCAATATTTGCCTATCAGAGGTTTTCCACTGGCTCCGGAAACACCAACTGAAGTGCAATACTGAAAAATCTGAGGTGATGTTCTTTGGCTCTCGGTCCTGTGATTTATGGCATCACTGGTGGCCGCAAGACATGTCCCCTCCCACCTCAGCTGTCCAGATTGTAAAAAACCTTGGCGTCAAATTTGACGACTCTCTCTCAATGAAGGCCCAGATCCAATCAGTGGCCGGGACCTGTTTTGGGATACTGAGGATGTTGAGAAACTTTCTCCCGCTACTTCCGGTTTCTCACAGGAAGACGATAGTCCAAGCTCTGGTGGTGTTGAGATTAGACTACGCTAATGCCTTGTATCTCAGCCTCCCTGAATTTTTACTCAGCCGCCTTCAGGTGGTCCAGAATGTGGCGGCCAGAGTTACTCTTTTGGCAGGACCGAGAACTTACTCTACTCCCCTCCTGGCTTCCCTGCATTGGCTACCCATTAGGAAACGGATCGCCTTTAAATCATTGGTATTGGTTTTTAAGGCTTTCCATAAAACAGGCGCCCCATATCTAGGGGACAGAATGCAGCACTATAGCCCGTGCCATACTCTGAGGTCATCCGCCAAGTCACTGATTATTACACCCAGAATTCGGCTTTCTCGGAGAGGAGGTAGATCCTTTCAAGTGGTGGCATCTCGCCTCTGGAACAGCCTGCCCCTCGCGCTGAGGCAATCCCAAGATCTCCTCACATTCAGAAGGAAACTTAAAACTTGGCTTTTTCAACAGCAGCCTTAGGCCGAGGTACTTGAGCTCAGCATTGCGGGTCGTTTTTTTTGTTTTTTTTGTTAGCGCCGGGACACTCTGGGGAGTAGCCGCGCGCTTAATAAATACCTGCTAACATAACATAACCATAGTGGTTATAGCAATACAGCTTTTCATAGTCTGATGAACCCTCTAAATATTCATTTTTAGAAAATGCAGCAGATTTTTCTAGGTCAAACATTATGTCGTTAACATTCTCAAAGTCCCAATCATCAGAATAGGCACTGGACGAAATGAGATCACTTAGCGAAATTTTAAACAAATGTGGAATGTTCAATTGTTCCGTCGGACCGAAGATATCAAAATCTGTTATGTCCCACACTATACCATCCTGTATAGGAACAGCTGTGATGTTGACTGATGACAAGTCTCTTGCTTCACGATGGGAAGATTTATGAGGTTTCAAAAGTACGTTCACGTCTTTTCCTTCAGTATTCACATGGATGTATCTGCCACTTATAAGCACGCTCACAGTTGTAACCAAAGCTAGCCATAGCAGGAAAACAAAAAGTCCAGATGTAATCCAGAGTTCAATCCATGGAGAAACAAAATAAGTCTTTTTCAGAAAGTGAAGAAAGTCTTGTACTTGCTGCTTGAATTTCAATGATGCTGGCGTCGTTTCAGGTTCACTCGGATCTTCTGAGAACGTATCAAAGTTAATGAAATAGCCAGAAGCAGTTCTGTCAATTGTTGAAATTGCATCAGGATTTGTAGAAATTGCTGGAACCAGTTGATCACTTGCTACGTTGGTGTAGACAGGTGTATTTGGACGAACTGTTACTTGAGTTTCAAGAGGGATGAGTTCCATAGCATTGTTGCTCAGTCCTTCATCTGTTACAGCTGAATTCTCGATTGTTATCAGTCTTTCAGTCTGAACCTCTTGGATAGTAGCGAGAGGAGTGCACCTGCTACTAGGTCGGAGTCCACGAGGCCTACTATTTAGTATTGGCCACATACTGTGGTTTGATGAGGTCGATGGACACAAATCTTTTCTCCTTTCTTCCAGCAAGGGGCGGCAGAAGTACTGTTCTTGTTCCTTGAACTGCTAGGACAGGTACTGGTTGTCTGTAAGAAGGTCCAAATTCCTTCTTGTCCGCAATTTTTTCTCTGACTAGATCCCCAACTTTTGGAATCCAGACAGGCCTTGCTGGGACCGCCGGTTTTTCCCCAGTGGTGGTTGGCTGTAGGAATACGTTGCTTTGTTTCGTTCTTAACTCATTCAGTTCCTGTAAAACAGCCAAACGATCTTTGATATCAAACGTTTTATTTTCCACCACTGTGCCTACGTCATCGAGATCTGGTACCCACATTCTTGTCCCAAATAGGACCTCATATGGAGTGACCCCCTAGAGAACTTCTTGGCAGGTTGTTCAATGAGCGTTGGACCCCATAAAGATGTTTGACCAACCCATCACCCGAACCTAATACCCTAGCTGTTATAGACTGCTTTATGTCCCAGTTTTCCTTTCCACAACCGAATTTCCCTCAGGATGGAATGGAGAGGAGTACCGCAATGCAACGCCCAGACTGGCCATGGCTTCTTTGTAAGCCCGAGAGCTGAACGCAGGGCCCTGGTCAGAATGTAGCGTGCCTATTGCGTATGTGCCGATAAAGACTCGCAAATCTTTTATAACAGTTCGAGCGTCAGGCGAGTGCTGAGGCCATATCCATAGGAACCTAAATTCAGTATTTGTGGAATTGCATTTGTCCAGAAGGACGCATGCGCGTAGATAGTCTAATGCTGTCTAACAGTGGTGTCTGTACTGGGCAGCTACATTCGTAGCATGGTGTCTGGTGGCGTTCTGCATCACGCTGTACCTTACAGTCTATGCAGTCATTGATGAAGATGTGAATCTGTGTATTCATTCCAGGCCACCAGTATATCTCTTTTAACGTCAAGATTGTTTTAGAGATCCCTTGATGTGACAGACCCTCCCCCAAATGTGCTTCATAAATCAAAGCTGCTCTACGTTCCATGTTTGGAATTACCCTATCCCCCACTCCAGGGATTCGAGCAAAAGGAACGTTGTTCGCATCAATTACATAAGAGTACTTGAGCAGAAACGTTTTTTGGTAACGCTGCACTGCTGCCCTTGCTTGAAGCATTGACAGCCAACATTATCTCACCGTCTATTTTTGTTTTTGAACGAGTGATCGCAGCTACGAAAGCCGTCTGAACAGCCCCCTTTGCGGCTTCGTCAGCCAATGAATTCCCTGCAACGTGAACGCCATCACGTTGATGACTCAGTGTGTGGATCACGTGAGACTTTGGTAGTTCGTTTTTTAACTGAACTACTTGTTCCCAAAGCATTTTGTGCTTTATTGTGCCACCTTTCGCATCTTTGAAACCATTTTCAAGCCAGTTTTGTATATATTCATTATATGACTGAACACAGTAAAAGAATCGCACACTATTAGTGTGGGAATTCTCGATCTGTACTTTCAAGTGCCAGTTTGAATGCTTGTAGTTCAGCTCGCTGAGCCGTACAATCTCCTAGAGACTGGGTTTTTGTGACCATAGGTCTGAAGATGCCATCTTGCATGCGACCTTTAACGATTGCACACGCTGCACTGTAAGCTTGCTTACCCCCTGTTGCGGGTTGTGCGGATCCGTCAGTGTAAATTATGAATTCGTACTGATCGAGAGGCAGAATCTCAGTGGGCAGAGGACATTCTTGTTCATATTGTAGGAATGCGTGTGTTTTTAAATCTGGATCAAAAACATATTCAACATCTGTTGCAGCAAGAGAATTAACCCATTGTATCCATCTTGGATGTAATGCTTTAGCATTTGGAATGCTTGCTTTTGTGATCGCTTCTAAAGCTGGTACTGGGGTTACGACAATAATGCGTTTCCCTTGGGCTAAGGCTCTTTCTTTTGCTACAGCGGTTTGAACTGCTGTTAGAATTTTTTCAGTTGAACTGAAGCGCATTTCCGCTTGTGTGTACAAATGAGATTTGTATGCAATTGGTATTTTCTCACCCTCATTGAACGTTAAGTAGGTGAATCCGCATTGACCCGAAATTATTCGGATCACCAAATTGCGTTGACTTACGCGTGTTTGTAAGTGATTTGTAGCTAACATGTTAGCCTGTATTGAACGCAAGATTTCTGTGTGTTCTTGTGTCCAATTCTTGATTGAAAAATCAGGTTTGATTAATGCATATAGAGGTTTAACCCTTTCTGCGTAGTTTAGAATGTAAGTTCTACCAAAGTTTAGGAAACCCAGGATGGATTGTAAGTTTTTTAGCGTTTTTGGAGGTTGGAGCAGCGCACACTTTTCTAAAAAGTTAGCTGCCAAGCTCTTGCCTTCACTTGAAAGCTCGTATCCTAGAAACAGGACATTGAGATGGGCAATTCTGGACTTTTTAAAGTTGAACTTGTAGCCCTCAGAGGCGAAGCCCAATATAATGGTGCTTACCCTGTTCAAGTGTTTGTCCAGGTCATTGTCCGTCAGATAGATGTCATTGACATAGGACAATGCCTCATTGTCATAAATTTGTAGTAACTCCGTTACCCTCGCTGAGAATAACCCCGGGCTGTTCTTGAACCCTTGTGGGAGTCGACAAAAGTGACGCTGGGTCCCCATTATGGAGAATGCTGTTAAGTACCTGCTTTCAGGTGCTATGTTTTGACAAAAGAAACCATTTGAGATATCTAATGTGGTTTTATATTTTTACGCACAATGTTATTCATTAATGCTGTGCTATGTGCATTTTGCACTGCAAATGTTTTACAACAAGTGTTTAAGTGTCTGTAATCCAAAACTAGACGATAGGTGTTGTCTGGTTTGGAGACAGGAAACAAAGGATTGTTCATTGAGGAGGTGCATGTTTCAATCACCCCTTGGTATTCAAGTTGATCTAAGATCTCCCTGACCTGTTTTTTAGCTTCTTGCTTTATTGGATACTGCCTTTGTGCAGTCGGTTCATGTTTCAGATGTATTTTATGGTGAGGTGAGTCCTCATCCCATCCTACATGATTTTTATATAATGCTGGGGCCTGGGCTACTGCCCATTTCCTGGCATATGTATATTTTAGGTGAATTGGAATATGGTTGGAGAAGGCAGGCATAATAATGTCCTCGCCGTGTGGGCACTCCCTGACAAATTGTGGTGGCCAGGATTTTTCTGCTAGAAGTATGTCATAGCCCCTTGAACGTTTTTCCCAAAAGAGTGCTTTCACCTCTAGGTTTGTCTCCCTCCATCTGGAGTGTTATTTCATATAACTTTTGTGGAGTAATAACCCTGGTGTCTACAGTCTCAGCTGTAATGTACTCATTCAAGTCCACTATCTCCAGAAGTTTCTTCAGGTTCTGGCGAGCTATTGTGACTTCTGCTGCACTGTCCAGCATTGTCTGAGCCCATTCTCCGTCCTTGAGTTGTGTTCTCAGTATTCTCGGAATGTCTGATCTTCAGACCTGCTACTTTCTTTTTGGAGAATTGAGGTTTTGTTTTATTTTTTGGAGCGTGTTTTTCTTCTTTGGATTTCACGCGTTCTTCTCTATGTTCTGACCGTCCTCTTCTTTCCGAAGTCTGTGATGAGATCTGAAAGGGACGAGAGGAACGTGTATCAGTATCTTGATACCTGTCAGGTTTTCTCAAATTATCCCTATTCCTGAGGTTATACCTCCTTTCAGAGGGCTCCTTTTGAGGAGACCTACCTCGGGATTGAGAACGTTTCTCGTTTGAATTTTGTTTATTAGTCTCCCACTTCTTTTTAGAAGATGTAGGAGTTAGTTCAATTGAGTCCTTCTCAGGACTTTCAGATAGTTTCGGCTTCACTGGTCTTCCACCCAAACTATCTCTGCCTAATTCTGCATAAGATTGTTAAATTATTCTGGGTAGTTCAGCTTGATGTTCTGTAACATCGAATTCCCTTAATTTGTGGCGGATCGCCACTGCTGCTGCCTCCCCTTTAATATTAGATAATATTATTGTTGAGACCTGGTCGAAATTTTTCAGTAATTTCATACCTAGATTCAGAGCAGGCTCTGCCCCGTATTCGTTTTGAATTTGTTTCAGGACATCAGGTATTACCGCAATTGATGGAATACCATGTGTTTTAGTATAGATGGCAGCAAAGACTGAGCCCCAAGTGGTACAGTCTTCCAGTTGTGGTGTGATCCCCATTGGTAAACTTATTGTTAGAATTCTGTGTTTCTCATACGGGCTAGTATTTGGAAATACTGCTTCGATTTGAGTAATTTTTTGAGCTATCCAGAATGGAATCTGCTCACGTTTTGTGGGCATTTTACCCATGACTGCGTAGAGAGTCTGTGGTGTAATTTTTAGTGTATTCCCCTGTTGAGGAGTTTGATTTGGAAGTGTCAATGGTTGTTGGACTGTGAAAGTCCACATGACATATTGGACCAATTGTCTGTAGATTTTTATTATTTCTCGTAGTTGAACAAGTAGTTCCTCGTCTGACATTTCTTCAATGTCGGAATGAGGTGTATAGCCGGTTAGAATCGGCCATGTTGCTCCTGGTCTACCTAGTGGACCGAGCCTGGTAATGTTTCTGTGATGTTTTTAGGGCGCCTTTAAACCAGAGCTGATGCTCCTGGTATGTTAATGGAATTTCAATATCCTCGAAAGGAATATATTCCTCTGGTGGATCATCTTCTTTGTAGAAGTGAAACGTGTGTGTTACTGTATTTGATTCAGGAAATATTACCCATGAATAGAATACCTCTGTCTGAAAAGATTTGTGTGCCTCTATCACGAAAACTGCTCTACCACCTCTTGGTGGCAGACCGTGTTTTATAAGTTTTAGAGTGATGGCTCTTCTTAAGTTTTGAGGGATGTCTATAACACCCTCCTCGGTTTCAATAAAACCTGTGATATTATAAGCTGTTGCAGCTGGCTGATCCGCAGCACCACCGTTTCCGGTCTCAGTGTCGGAGCCAGGCATTTTGTTTTGTGAAAAAATGTGGAACAAGTTACAAGGAAACAAAAGATAAGGTGCACAATATTTTGGAACACTGTATCCTTCAACGTTGAGCAAACCAAACAGCTAATATATAGGGTGTTTCCCTATGTAGCCGTGGTGGATACTTAACCCTGCCCACTCCAGACGTCTTTTGGAGTATATGGGTAGGGGTCTCTGAGAGAAAAAGGCACGGCTGAGTTACTCAGTATCTAGCGTTAAATTACCGCCTTACCAAACGTTGGGCGCCATGTAGTGTAGCTCCTATTTCCTAATAGGCTCTGCGCATTGGAATAATATCCCCTATAGGTTTGACATAGGACTAAGGTCAGTATGTCCCTATCGAGTATATTAAACTTAATTACTTGTGCCAGCTAGCTCAGAGGCCACTAGAAACTCCTTGGATAACAAGAAGGGAGTAGTTTCTGGCAGCCACAAAACATGACAACTTTGTTTCCCTTTAGAATCAGAACGTGTCCCAGAGTCGTGGAAACAATAGATAACTATTTCACTCAGCTCAATCGTGCATACTTAGTTTTCCTCAAAGTTACACAGAAAGAATAGACGGGCGTTTCAATAAAAGATTTATTGAACAGTCTTGTTTCTCGTGTAAGTAATATGTGCTGTTATGATCACAAGACAGTATGCGAGATAAATAATGTACAGCGTAAGCAGTAGAGATAAATAGTACTGCGATAACATTATCTTTAGCAGATATTCATTTACATAAATAACACAGACTAAAAATGCGAGTACTCATACGATGCGTTGCTAAGCTAGTTCTACCCCAATGTACCTAACCTAACCTAGGTGTAGGGAGAGGTATGAAGTAGGTGAAGTATTCCTTACTATGGTATACTAAGAGTATGTTAAGTCTAGTATGCCTAGTATGCCAAGTATGCCAAGAGTCCCTCTAGGTTCTAGTCAGCTCCATACCTTAAGAATGAGAGAGGTAGGAATCTCTTGCCAGATTCGAACTCCAACACCCCGCAAGGGAAGTCAGATCACTGGAAGCTGGACTCTCTGCGTGCAGGGATGACAGCGTCTTCTCAGTGCGTCAGGCCAGGAAACGGGCTCCTCTGAAGTCGAGGTCTCCTCTAGTTTACAAGGGCTAGGGAAGGTATATTTATACCTGAGAGGTACCTCAGAATGTTAGCATTGACGTGAATCGGACAGCGGAAGACGTCATGAATGAACCCCTAAGGTATAATGGTTCATGCATAATAGATGAGTCCTTGAAGAAATCAATAGTCCTGTGCTAGGGAAACTCCCGAAGCCTAAGGGTCTGTTCTTCAAGAACTCGTTGTGACGTTAGGGTGGACGGATGTCGGAGACCATGCCTGTATTTGGAGTGCACGGTCTAATGCCTAAATAAGGACTGGGATTTTATGCCTATATAAGGGCAGGGCGAATTGTGCCTATATAAGGACATGATACAGGAAAGCCCGTGTAAGGACACCCTAAGAAGAATACAACAGCAGCGATGATCCAACGCGACAAATGAACAGGAGCAAAAGCTCCAACACACATCTCCTGCGAAACCGTAGCCACGAAGACGGCGCCGCTGCGGGAAAAGGCAGGAAAAGGAGGAAGGATAAACAAATCAATTCAGCAGCCCCAGGACAGCATTCACGCATTCACGCGGGTAAGTCCAGAGTGGTAGATCTCAATTTCGCCTACTCATTTAGGCGCGGAACACAGGGTGCCTCCGGAGGCAAGCGGCTGCTCAACTCACGGCCGCCATGTTCTCCTCCTCCCGCAGCGTCTTCATCACTCGCACTCTTCTACTTGTCCACAATAAGATCTGACAGAGACACGAACCAGTTAAAATATTTATTTTAACTAACGTGCTCTAACATGCAGTATACGTGCGACAACAAGCAGAAAATGCATAATACAAATACGGTCAGCATAGCAGCTAGTCCATAAATCATGAAAGGAGATGTCATCATGAAAAGACAGTATAGCCTAACCTCCCTCCCCTTGCTTAGAAGCAGTATTATTATATATTAGAAGATCTCTGGGCTTTGTCTGCAGACCACATACCTTAGACTATAGATGGTAGATCTACATCATAGGTGCTGTCTTGCTCTTCTCCCTGGAAAGGTCCCTCTCCAAGTGTGTCCCACCCATGCTTGTAGTCCAATAAAACTAAAGTACGATTTCCCAAACAACAGCTGAATTGGTATGTTTTGTCTAGGTGCTAGGGCCTGACCAGAACAGAATAACAAGGGGCATTGTTTATCAACCTTGCTCACAATGTTCAGACTAAATCCCAGGAACCTGTAGAGAGTGAACACAACAGTTGATCCTCATGTGAAAATTACGAACAAGGCATTTGCAAAAATAAAGCCATGTAGTAGCGTGCGCAAAGCAGCACACAATCTGCAGCGTGCTCATGCTAACTTAGAGAAGACGACAATGTCCCTATGGGCCATGTGACAAATATACTTTTACAGTGAGTTTATAATTAATTGTCAATAAGCAAGCAATATGACTTACCACCGCCCGCCACTGCCGCTGGCTCACCCCCTTCCGCTGCCACATCTGCAGACTGGCTGGTGCCGTCATTGCTGGCCCTGGCACTGGTGGTCGGTGCGGCTAGAAAAAAAAAGATTACACATTTCTTAGATACTAGATATGCCTCCCCCTATTAATTGTTTTAAAGCAGAATAAAAATACACCACACACATCATACCCTACAATTTGGATACATTACAGACAGTATCTTCTATCAAAAATATCAGGTTGGGCATTTTGTTGGTGGCAATTTTTTAAAAAGCCTCAAGTCAAGAGACAAGCTGTTAAGGAGTGGCTGGAGCAATTGATTGATGAATCTGATGATTTGAAAAAAAAATAGCATATGGCCTTGGTTGGCAAATGCAATGGGGCCATCCTCCTTGTACTCCTTCCCAGACATGGTGCACAGTCATCAGTTCAGCAACTGCTGCTAATAATACTAGGCCTAGCTAATAAGAAGACACAACTTTGGGGTGTCCAACGTGACCATGGCCACTCTCTTGTTTTAGTGATTGAGCCTTCTCATCTCAACATACACGCGTAGAATACCTTACTTGGGCAATGGGCATGCAAACTGCACGGCAGAGTAGTAGTAGTAGTAGTAGTATGTGACCAATGGGTTCTCTGAGTCTTAGAGTACCACCACTCGGCTGTCCACAAAAGGGGAGAGGGAAAGCTCACTGAAAAAGCAGAAGAAAGGAAGCTACAGACAGACTAGTAACTACATACTAGAGACAATTTGAAGTAAAGTACAGAAACTTGATCGAAGAGGATGTGGAAAAAATATATAAAATGGGTAGACGCCACAATATTCAAAAAGGAGCAGAAAAGTTAGGGGAATAAATATATTAATGTTAACACCAGGAGGACTTACTGGGGCCAGCAGAGCCATTGGCCGAGGAACTTTGGGAGGCATATCTACCCAAAATATATTTTGAAAGGCAAAGGCAGTCGCAATAACATTGAACTTTTCTAAATAAGATCAACTAGTACTAGTATATCGGGGACCATCCTATCCTATTCCAGATTTCCAAAACCTACCTACCTAGCCCTATTCCAAATTTAGCAAACTACGGGGCATATTAGCAAGACCCACGTTAAAATTATCGCCGTTTTAGCGGCAGGAAACTGCCGCTAAAACGGCGATAATGGGCTTGCTAATATGCGTTATAGAATTCCAATAGAAGCCCAGGTTAGATGTGCAGGACATCTAACCTGGGCTTCTATTGGAATTCCATAACGCATATTAGCAAGCCCATTATCGCCGTTTAGCGGCAATTTCCTGCCGCTAAAACGGCGATAATTTTAACATGGGTCATGCTAATATGCCCCTACATTTTGGAATTACTAATAATAAATTGCAATGAATGATGTTTGCTTCTTCTCATCTCATTTCACCTTAGGTCGGTGCCGCGGTCACGACGACTGCACTAGTCTGTTACTAATCAATGCAATCACCCATAGGCTATAGGGCGGTCGCAAACCTCCATCTGTCAATGGAAGCTTGTGTGGCAGGTGGAAAAGGCCCGCAGCACAAGCTTCCATTGAAAAATGGATGTTGTTGTTCACAAACATCCCTGCACCGTCCATGTGGCATGCGCCATGCATATACGAAATTACAAATAACTAATTACAGAACTTCTTACATAATCAGCACTAATCACATCAGCCCAAGCGAGCACCAACAAGTACGATTCGATAACTAGGTTAGGTAGCAGCAAGTAATCTAAGTACCTGTCTAGAATAACAGACTATTACATAATATTTGAAAACGTAATTTACCTGCATGTGAGCAGCATGCTTGCTATTATTTGGGAAGAAAAATATTAGCCATAGCATAGAACACACAAGTAATAATAAAAATTCATAATTTTAATAATTACTTAGCTACTCACCTAGCCCCGCGACCTCAACTCCTAGCAGGTCCAGCAGGTCCTGCTCTTGGTCCAGGATGTCGGACCTGCAGTGCGCCAACTGCTGATGGGTGGACTGCACCCCGGAGAAATGGTAAACTGCCAGGCGCACCCTCGCCCAGCGCTTCTAGTGCTCCCGCATCCGTACCCGGACTCAGGCCTGCCGCCTGCTGCCAGGGTGGAGGGGAGGTGGCGCTGGATATAAAAAACAACGCTACCACCTCCACCTCGGAAAACAGGGCAAGGAGCTCCACCCCTGCCTGGTGCCGCCTTCTGCAAGGAAGGTGGCTGCTATTTGCATGCCTTGGTGCACCCTTATTTGCCATGGGGCTGGTGGAAGAGAGAAAAAAAAAGAAACGAGGAAAAAGAAGGAAGGAGGGTAATAAGGAAGAAGGAAAGTTAAAAAATAAAAAGTACAAAACTCACCAAAAACACACAATAAAGTAGAAAAAAACACAAATACACACTTAGAAAGACAAAGGGTGGGATAATAAATAAAAAAGATTGGAAAAATTTTTTAGGAAGCAAGGATTGCAAAGATTGAATAAACTGAGTAAGAAACAAGATGGCTGCGCCCATGTGCGACCGCATGGTGCAGTTCACGCGATATTTCCACCCGAACACGCAATCCGCGTTGACATACAGCAGAAATGTCACGCGAACGGGCAGGACAAGCAACTCAGCCCACTCGGCGAACTCCGCCCAGGCCTACTATGCAAATGAGTGGTCCACCTTTAGCTCAAGGATGTGTGATGGACCCCTGAATGCATTTACCATGCATGCCTTTACAATGCAGTCTCTATCCCAACTGCGATGTTACCACGTGTTCCTTTACTATGCAAGTTGTTGCAATGACTTGCTTTAGGGGGACGCTGGACTTTGGAATAGTATAACTTATTATTCCGACTCCAGTCTACGCAACAGTAGGGAAGGTGTTGGACTTAAAATCCAACACCAGTCCAACAGCGCGCCCCCTGAAGCAAGTCGTTGTAACGACTCGCATGATAAAGTAACGTCTGGTAATGTCGCAGTCGGTATAGTGACTGCATTGTAATGGCAGATTGTGGTAATGACTGCATGGTAAAGGATGTTTCCCTTAGCTCAGTCCACAGGGACTGCGGGGATGAAGGTAGTGCTGTAACCATCTAAGGAAAAAGAACTAGAGACAGCCCAGGTTTCCTGACAGCAAATGTTAAATCTCTTTATAAATGCAAGCCAGTTGATATAATCTTTCTTTCTCTCTGTGCCCGCTATATTCCAGCTCAAGATATCTAGAGGGTTGGAAAACAAGGGCTCTTTTGTGTTAGTCACAACATTAGAAGCTACATCATACCTCTCAACCTCGGCATCATCCTGGACAGCAAGCTCATCATGTAAAACCAAATCAACGCAGCCTCAGCCACCTGCTTCCGAACCCATCGCATGCTCCATAAGATCTTCAAATGGCTCCCCGTCGAAATTATAAGAACCGTCACTCAAGCCCTAGTCACCAGTAGGCTCGAATACGGCAATGCACTCTATGTAGAAATCATCGCACACATCTTAAAAAGACTGTAGACCATACAGCACTCAGCGGCCCAACTCATCCTTGATTTCCCCAGACAAACTCACATCACCCCCACCTCAGGAATCTTCACTGGCTGCCCATTCAGAAGAGATGTCAATTCAAAATTCTGGTCCACACATTCAAAGCCCTTCACAACCAAGGGCCAACATACATCAACCACCGCATTAAATTCCACCAATCCACCAGAAACCAACGCACCGCCTCCCTCACCCTAAGTCCCCACACCCGCCGAAGCAACAGTGGAGGTTGCTTCTTCTCCTATCTCATGGTGAAGTCCTGGAACGATCTCTCCCTTCACCTACGAACATCATCCTCGCTGCTGGAATTCAGGAAAGGACTTAAGACCTGATTGTTCAATTAAACTCTATCTACCGAAATGTTCACAGTGCCTGGAGACCCTAATGGTTGAATACGCACCCTTTACAATTCCTGTCTGATTGATTTATTCAAATTAGGAATGGAATTGAGTCAGTCATCATCATTTTAGGTATACAAGGGTTCAAATCTATTGGATGTAGAAATGCCATTAGTTACTGGTTCATGCGGTACCAGAGGAGGAGTTGAAGATGGGTAAAGAATGACCACAAGCATACAATGGGGCTTATAGAAATATCCCAGGGTTAAAGCCTGGATTCCGGGAGATATACCATGCCAACATGAGAGATGAGACAACAATCAGCCTGCCAAGTTGGTCTTATCAAAACCTACCACTATGCAGTCTCCCTCGAATATTTTAGGGTTCCCGCCAATCCAAGCCACAATCCTTACCATATTAATGAGTCTAAACAAATAAGAAGCACCCCCTAATTCTCCTGTCAATACAGCGAACAACTTTGTTTTTCAAAAGGGCAGGGTATTCTGTGGACCCTCCCTTAAGTAATAGGATATTGGCTGGGACAAGAATGAAAGGGGAGGCTGTAGGTGGTAAATTAAAGGGTGTAGGTGTCATGGTGGAACTTGTGGGTGGAAAATTCCCCCGATGAGCAAGGCCTCCTTTCTCAGTATTCCTAATATTTGCTGGGTGAGATGCAGGGGCCTCACAATCTGTAACTGCGGTGGAGTTACTACACCCTGCTGCTATATTTGCCTTCTTTAAGTAGCCACCCTGATAGACACCCCATCCCGTATATTGTACTACCATGATTTACCACAGAACTAGAAGCTACAGTGGGGACCTGTAATTGACTTAGGTTCCGGACCTGTAAGTAAATCTCTGCTTGACTCAGTGTCACACACTGTAGGGTTGATTAGAACCTCCTTGGACTTAATGGTCTTAGACAACAAGAGAAAGCATTTCCAATCATGGTTAGTCTCTGGTTGCACACGTCGAAGGAGTTCAATGCATCAGTTTCAAGTCTGATGTAAAGTAGATTAAAGAAACATTCAATTAAAATAACTTTGATGCGCTGAGGTGTTCCAGGCACTTCACAATTTGACTTTGCAGGGCCCTTTCTTGTGTGCTCATAATTTTTTTGTTTTTCTCCTTGCTGGTGGAGCAATATCTACAGGACCCCCTGAAACCGGTTGATGACTTCTGCCACAATATTTAATAAGTCACAGCCAAAGTTGTATCTAGGGTCAGTAACAGAATCGGTGGACCTTTGCGACATTTTTCCTGAGACCTCATCCGTTGCCGCTACAGGCCCCCCTCTTGAGCACTTAAACTGAGGTTATTTCTTCACCTATTGCCCTTACAGCGGAGGTGAGAAAAGTCATAATAGAGGAGTTGCAGCGTTAGTCATTTTGATCTTCCACATACCCATTATATGGAGGTCCAAGACATGTATTAAAGAGATGTGGCCTGGTCCGGTCTCGGGCAAGAGCTGGCTTGGCCTAGTCATGGCCCGGGCATGTCCCGTGTAGTAGGAGACAATGTGAGCTGTTACAGCGATGTTGCACGGGCCCTACCTCCTCCAAAGTGTGCCTGTGAAAACATGTATGTGCTATCATGCCTCATGTTGAATAAGCACTTTTAAAGCCTCACAGTGACCAAAATCTCCATTTTTACAGACTTTTCCTCCTACTCAGAAGCTTTTATTTTGACCAATGACTCTAACACACTTATTTTAGTTCCAAAAGTGATAATTCACATGCAATAGTCATTTCTAGTCAAAAGTTTAATCATTAAAAAAATCACCATTACTGACCATCTGGAGAAAGTTCGATAGGTCCGGGGTAATCGTTTTTCATCAAAAAGTTGATTTTTTGGACTGTACAAAAAATGATTTAAAATGTCAATTGGGTCATGCCTCATGTTCAATAACCACTTTTTAAAGACTCACAGTGACCAAAATTGCCATTTTTACAGACTTTTCCTCCTACTCAGAAGCTTCTATTTTGACCAATTTCAGGCAGAAAAATGACTCTAAACACACTTATTTTTGTTCCAAAAGTGATAATTCACATGAAAAAGTCATTTACACTCAAAAGATTAAACATTAAAAAATCACCATTACTGACCATCTGGAGAAAGTTCGACAGGTATGGGGTCATCGTTTTTCATCAGAAAATGGATTTTTTGGACTGTACAAAAAATTATTTAAAATGTTAATTGTATCATGCTTCATTGTGAAGAACCACTTTTTAAAGCCTCACAGTGACCAAAATTGCCATTTTTATAGACTTTTCCTCCTACTCAGAAGCTTCTATTTTGACCTATTTCGGGCAGGAAAATGAATCTAAGCACACATATTTAAGTTCCAAGAGTTAGAATTCACATCCAATAGTCATCTACAGTCAAAAGATTAAAAATTAAAAATCACCATTAATGACCATCTGGAGAAAGTTCGACAGGTCCCGGTCATCGTTTTTCATCAGAAAATTGA
The DNA here is from genome assembly GCA_963921515.1 of Calotriton arnoldi. Taxonomy (NCBI): domain Eukaryota; kingdom Metazoa; phylum Chordata; class Amphibia; order Caudata; family Salamandridae; genus Calotriton; species Calotriton arnoldi. Next base: position 3,153,572 of record CAWUFW010001074.1, read on the forward strand.
TTTTTTGGACTGTAGAAAAAATGACTCAAAATGTCAATTGGATCGTGCCTCATGTTGAATAAAATCTTTTAAAGCTTCACAGGGACCAAAATTGCCATTTTTCGAGATGGTTACTCCTACTCAGAAGCTTCTATTTTGACCGATTTCGCTCAGGAAAATGACTCTAAACACACTTATTTTAGTTCCAAAATTGATAATTCACATGCAAGAGTCATTTACTGTCAAAAGATTAAAAATTAAAAAAATCACCATTATTGACAATCTCGAGAAAGTTCGACAGGTCCGGGGACATCGTTTTTCATCAGAAAATTGATTTTTTTGGACTGTGCAAAAAATGATTCAAAATGTCAATTGGGTCGTGCCTCATGTTGAATAAAATCTTTTTAAAGATTCACAGTGACCAAAATTACCATTTTTACAGACTTTTAGTCCTACTCAGAAGCTTTTATTTTGACCAATTTCGGGCAGGAAAATGACTCTAAACATACTTATTTTTGTTCCAAAATTGATAATTCACATGCAATAGTCATTTGCAGACAAAAGATTAAAAATTAAAATATCACCATTATTGACCATCTGGAGAAAGTTTGACAGGTCCAAGGTCATCGTTATTCATCAGAGAATTGATTTTTTGGACTATACAAAAATTATTCAAAATGTCAATTGGATCGTGCCTCATGTTGAATACCCACTTTTTATAGCCTCACAGTGACCAAAATTGACATTATTACAGACTTTTCCTCCTACTCAGAAGCTTCCATTTTGACCGATTTTGGGCTGGAAAATGATTCTCAACTCACTTATTTTAGTTCCAAAAGTGATAATTCACATGCAATAGTCATTTACAGTCAAAAGATTAAACATTAAAAAAATCACCATTACTGACCATCTGGAGAAAGTTCGACAGAAAATGGATTTTTTGGACTGTGCAAAAAATGATTCAAAATGTGAATTGGGTCGTGCCTCATGTTGAATAAAATCTTTTTAAAGATTCACAGTGACCAAAATTACCATTATTACAGACTTTTCCTCCTACTCAGAAGCTTTTATTTTGAACTATTTCGGGCAGGGAAATGACTCCAAAGACACTTATTTTAGTTCCAAAAGTGATAATTCACATGCAATAGTCATTTACAGTCAAAAGATTAATAATTTAAAAATCACCATTATTGACCATCTGGAGAAAGTTCGACAGGTCAGGGGTCATCGTTTTCATCGGAGAATTGATTTTTGGACTATACAAAAATGATTCAAAATGTCAATTGGATCGTGCCTCATGTTGAATAACCACTTTTTAAGGCCTCACAGTGACCAAAATTGCAATTTTTACAGATGTTTCCTCCTACTCACAAGCTTCTATTTCGACCAATTTCGGGCAGGAAAATGACTCTAAACACACTTATTTTAGTTCCAAAATTGATCATTCACATGCAATAGTCATTTACAGTCAAAAGATTAAAAATTAAAATATCACCATTATTGACCATCTGGAGAAAGTTTGACAGGTCCGGGGTCATTGTTTTTCATCAGAAAATTGATTTTGTGGACTATACAAAAAATGATTCAAAATGTCAATTGGATCGTGCCTCATGTTGAATAACCACTTTTTAAAGCCTCACAGTGACCAAAATTGCCATTTTTACAGACTTTTCCTCCTACTCAGAAGCTTCTATTTCGACCAATTTCGGGCAGGAAAATGACTCTCAACTCACTTATTTTAGTTCCAAAAGTGATAATTCACATGCAATAGTCATTTACAGTCAAAAGATTAAACATTAAAAAATCACCATTACTGACCATCTGGAGAAAGTTTGACAGGTCCGGAGTCATCGTTTTTCATCAGAAAATTGATTTTTGGGACTGTGCAAAAAATGATTCAAAATGTCAATTGGGTCGTGCCTCATGTTGAATAAAATCTTTTTAAAGATTCACAGTGACCAAAATTACCCTTATTTCAGACTTTTCCTCCTACTCAGAAGCTTTTATTTTGAACTATTTCGGGCAGGGAAATTACTCCAAAGACACTTATTTTAGTTCCAAAAGTGATAATTCACATTCAATAGTCATTTACAGTCAAAAGATTAATAATTTAAAAATCACCATTATTGACCATCTGGAGAAAGTTCGACAGGTCAGGGGTCATCGTTTTCATCAGAGAATTGACTTTTTGGACTACACAAAAAATGATTCAAAATGTCAATTGGATCGTGCCTCATGTTGAATAACCACTTTTTAAAGCCTCACATTGACCAAATTTGCAATTTTTACAGATGTTTCCTGCTACTCACAAGCATCTATTTTGACCAATTTCGGGCAGGAAAATGACTCGAAAACACGTATTTTAGTTCCAAAATTGATAATTCACATGCAATAGTCATTTACCGTCAAAAGATTAAAAATTAAAACATCACCATTATTGACCATCTGGAGAAGGTTTGACAGGTCCGGGGTCATCTTTTTCATCAGAAAATTGATTTTTTTGGATTATACAAAAAATTATTCAAAATGTGAATCGGATCGTGCCTCATGTTGAATAACCACTTTTTATAGCCTCACAGTGACCAAAATTGCCAATTTTACAGACTTTTCCTCCTACTCAGAAGCTTCTATTTTGACCTATTTTGGGCAGGAAAATGACTCTCAACTCACTTATTTTAGTTCCAAAAGTGATAATTCACAAGCAATAGTCATTTACAGTCAAAAGATTAAACCTTAAAAAAATCACCATTACTGACCATCTGGCGAAAGTTCGACAGGTCCGGGGTCATCGTTTTTCATCAGAAAATTTATTTTTTGGTCTGTGCAAAAAATGATTCAAAAATGTCAATTGGGTCGTGCCTCATGTTGAATAAAATCTTTTTAAAGCTTCACAGTTTCCAAAATTACCATTATTACAGACTTTTCCTCCTACTCAGAAGCTTCTATTTTGAACAGTTTCGGACAGGAAAAGGACTCCAACCATACTTATTTTAGTTTCAAAAGTGATAATTCACATGCAATAATCATTTACAGTCTAAAGATTAGCAATTAAAAAATCACCATTATTGACCATCTGGAGAAAGTTCGACAGGTCCGGGGTCATCATTTTTCATCAGAAAATTTATTTTTTGGACTGTACAAAAATGATTCAAAATGTCAAATGGATCATGCCTCATGTTGAATAACCACTTTTTAAAGCCTCACAGTGACCAGAATTGCAATTTTTACAGATGTTTCCTCCTACTCACAAGCTTCTATTGCAACCAATTTCGGGCAGGAAAATGACTCTAAACACACTTATTTTAGTTCCAAAATTGATAATTCACATGCAATAGTCATTTACCATCAAAAGATTAAAAATTAAAACATCACCATTATTGACCATCTGGAGAAAGTTTGACAGGTCCGGGGTCATCGTTTTTCATCAGTAAAATTATTTTTTGGACTTTCCAATAAATGAGTCAAAATGTCAATTGGATCATGCGTCTTGTTGAATACCCACTTTTTATAGCCTCACAGTGACCAAAATTGCCAATTTTACAGACTTTTCCTCCTACTCAGAAGCTTCTATTTTGACCTATTTTGGGCAGGAAAATGACTCTCAACTCACTTATTTTAGTTCCAAAAGTGATAATTCACAAGCAGTAGTCATTTACAGTCAAAATATTAAACCTTAAAAAAAATCACCATTATTGACCATCTGGCGAAAGTTCGACTGGTCCGGGGTCATCGTTTTTCATCAGAGAATTGATTTTTGGACTATAAAAAAGGATGCAAAATGTCAATTGGGTCGTGCCTCATGTTGAATAAAATCTTTTTAAAGGTTCACAGTTTCCAAAATTACCATTATTACAGACTTTTCCTCCTACTCAGAAGCTTCTATTTTGACAAATTTTGGGCAGGAAAATGACTTCAAACACACTTATTTTAGTTCCAAAAGTGATAATTCACATGCAATAGTCATTTACAGTCAAAAGATTAAACATTAAAAAATCACCATTATTGACCATCTGGAGAAAGTTCGACAGCTCCGGGGTAATCATTTTTCATCAGAAAATTTATTTTTTGGACTGTACAAAAAATGATTCAAAATGTCAATTGGATCATGCCTCATGTTGAATAACCACTTTTTAAAGCCTCACAGTGACCAAAATTGCAATTTTTACAGATGTTTCCTCCTACTCACAAGCTTCTATTTTGACCAATATCGGGCAGGAAAATTACTCTAAACACACTTATTTTAGTTCCAAAATTGATAATTCACATGCAATATTAATTTACAGTCAATATATTAAAAATTAAAAAATCACCATTATTGACCATCTGTAGAAAGTTCGACAGGTCCGGGATCATTGTTTTTCATCAGAAAATTTATTTTGGGACTGTCCAAAAAACGATTCAAAATGTCAATTGGATCGTGCCTCATGTTGAATAACCACTTTTTAAAGCCTCAAAGTGACCAAAATTACCATTATTACAGACTTTTCCTCCTACTCAGAAGCTTCTATTTTGACCTCTTTCGGGCAGGAAAATGACTCCAAACACACTTATTTTAGTTCCTAAAGTGATAATTCACATGCAATAGACATTTACAGTCAAAAGATTAATAATTAAAAAATTACCATTTTTGACCATCTGGAGAAAGTTCGGCAGGTCCGGGGTCATCGTTTTTCATCAGAGAATTGATTTTTTGGACTATAAAAAAAAGATGCAAAATGTCAATTGGATCTTGCCTCATGTTGAATAACCACTGTTTAAAGCCTCACAGTGACCAAATTTACCATTAATACAGACTTTTCCTCCTACTCAGAAGCTTCCATTTTGACCGATTTTGGGCTGGAAAATGACTCTCAACTCACTTATTTTAGTTCCAAAAGTGATAATTCACATGCAATAGTCATTTACAGTCAAAAGATTAAACATTAAAAAATCACCATTACTGACCATCTGTGTAAAGTTCGACAGAAAATAGATTTTTTGGACTGTGCAAAAAATGATTCAAAATGTGAATTGGGTCGTGCCTCATGTTGAATACAATCTTTTTAAAGATTCACAGTGACCAAAATTACCCTTATTACAGACTTTTCCTCCTACTCAGAAGCTTTTATTTTGAACTATTTCGGGCAGGGAAATTACTCCAAAGACACTTATTTTAGTTCCAAAAGTGATAATTCACATTCAATAGTCATTTACAGTCAAAAGATTAATAATTTAAAAATCACCATTATTGACCATCTGGAGAAAGTTCGACAGGTCAGGGGTCATCGTTTTTCATCAGAGAATTGATTTTTTGGACTACACAAAAAATGATTCAAAATGTCAATTGGATCGTGCCTCATGTTGAATAACCACTTTTTAAAGCATCACAGTGACCAAAATTGCAATTTTTACAGATGTTTCCTCCTACTCACAAGCATCTATTTTGACCAATTTCGGGCAGGAAAATGACTCGAAAACACGTATTTTAGTTCCAAAATTGATAATTCACATGCAATAGTCATTTACCGTCAAAAGATTAAAAATAAAACATCACCATTATTGACCATCTGGAGAAGGTTTGACAGGTCCGGGGTCATCTTTTTCATCAGAAAATTGATTTTTGGACTATACAAAAAATTATTCAAAATGTGAATCGGATCGTGCCTCATGTTGAATAACCACTTTTTATAGCCTCACAGTGACCAAAATTGCCAATTTTACAGAATTTTCCTCCTACTCAGAAGCTTCTATTTTGACCTATTTTGGGCAGGAAAATGACTCTCAACTCACTTATTTTAGTTCCAAAAGTGATAATTCACAAGCAATAGTCATTTACAGTCAAAAGATTAAACCTTAAAAAAATCACCATTACTGACCATCTGGCGAAAGTTCGACAGGTCCGGGGTCATCGTTTTTCATCAGAAAATTTATTTTTTGGTCTGTGCAAAAAATGATTCAAAAATGTCAATTGGGTCGTGCCTCATGTTGAATAAAATCTTTTTAAAGCTTCACAGTTTCCAAAATTACCATTATTACAGACTTTTCCTCCTACTCAGAAGCTTCTATTTTGAACAGTTTCGGACAGGAAAATGACTCCAAACATACTTATTTTAGTTCCAAAAGTGATAATTCACATGCAATAATCATTTACAGTCTAAAGATTAGCAATTAAAAATCACCATTATTGACCATCTGGAGAAAGTTCGACAGGTCCGGGGTCATCATTTTTCATCAGAAAATTTATTTTTTGGACTGTACAAAAAATGATTCAAAATGTCAAATGGATCATGCCTCATGTTGAATAACCACTTTTTAAAGCCTCACAGTGACCAAAATTGCAATTTTTACAGATGTTTCCTCCTACTCACAAGCTTCTATTTTGACTAATTTCGGGCAGGAAAATGACTCGAAACACACTTATTTTAGTTCCAAAATTGATAATTCACATGCAATATTAATTTACAGTCAATAGATTAAAAATTAAAAAATCACCATTATTGACCATCTGGAGAAAGTTCAACAGGTCCGGGGTCATTGTTTTTCATCAGAAAAATTATTTTTGGGACTGTCCAAAAAACGATTCAAAATGTCAATTGGATCGTGCCTCATGTTGAATAACCACTTTTTAAAGCCTCAAAGTGACCAAAATTACCATTATTACAGACTTTTCCTCCTACTCAGAAGCTTCTATTTTCACCTCTTTCGGGCAGGAAAATGACTCCAAACACACTTATTTTAGTTCCTAAAGTGATAATTCACATGCAATAGACATTTACAGTCAAAAGATTAATAATTAAAAAATTACCATTTTTGACCATCTGGAGAAAGTTCGGCAGGTCCGGGGTCATCGTTTTTCATCAGAGAATTGATTTTTGGACTATAAAAAAATGATTCAAAATGTCAAATGGTTCATGCCTCATGTTGAATAACCACTTTTTAAAGCCTCACAGTGACCAAAACTGCAATTTTTACAGATGTTTCCTCCTACTCACAAACTTCTATTTTGACCAATTTCGGGCAGGAAAATGACTCGAAACACACTTATTTTAGTTCCAAAATTGATAATTCACATGCAATATTAATTTACAGTCAATAGATTAAAAATTAAAAATCACCATTATTGACCATCTGGAGAAAGTTCAACAGGTCCGGGATCATTGTTTTTCAACAGAAAATTTATTTTTTGGACTGTACAGAAAATGATTCAAAATGTCAATTGGATCGTGCCTTATGCTGAATAACCACTTCTTAAAGTCTCACAGTGACCAAAATTGCCATTTTTACAGCCTTTTCCTCCTTCTCAGAAGCTTCTATTTTGACCTATTTCGGGCAGGAAAATGACTCCAAACACACTTATTTTAGTAACAATAGTGATAATTCACATGCAATAGTCATTTACTGTCAAAAGATTCAATATTAAAAAATTACCATTACTGACCATCTGAAGAAATTTCAACAGGTCCGGTGTCATCATTTTTCATCAGAGAATTTCTTTTTTGGCTACACAAAAATGATTCAAAATGTCAATTGGATCGTGCCCCATGTTGATTAACAACTTTTTAAAGCCTCACACTGACCAAAATTACCATTTTTACAGACTTTTCCTACTACTCAGAAGCTTCTATTTTGACCTATTTCGAGCAGGAAAATGACTCTAAACACACTTATTTTAGTTCCAAAAGTGATAATTCACATGCAATAGTGATTTACAGTCAAAACATTAAAAATTAAAAAATCACCATTATTGACCATATGGAGAAAGTTCGACAGGTTTTCATCGGAAAATTGATTTTTTGGACTATACAAAAAATGATTCAAAATGTCACTTGGATCATGCCTCTTGTTCAATACCCACTTTTTATAGCCTCACAGTGACCAAAATTGCCATTTTTACAGACTTTTCCTCCTTATCAGAAGCTTCTATTTTGACCAATTTCGGGCAGGAAAATGACTCTAAACACACTTATTTTTGTTCCAAAATTGATAATTCACATGCAATAGTGATTTACAGTCAAAAGATTAATAATTAAAATATCACCATTATTGACCATCTGAAGAAAGTTTGACACATCCGGGGTCATCGTTTTTCATCAGAAAATTGATTTTTTTGGACTATACAAAAAATGATTTAAAATGTCAATAGGATCGTGCCTCATGTTGAATAACCACTTTTTAAAGCCTCAAAGTGACCAAAATTACCATTATTACAGACTTTTCCTCCTACTCAGAAGCTTCCATTTTGACCGATTTTGGGCTGGAAAATGACTCTCAACTCACTTATTTTAGTTCCAAAAGTGATAATTCACATGCAATAGTCATTTACAGTCAAAAGAGTAAACATTAAAAAACACCATTACTGACCATCTGGCGAAAGTTCGACAGAAAATTGATTTTTTGGACTGTGCAAAAAATGATTCAAATGTGAATTGGGTCGTGCCTCATGTTGAATAAAATCTTTTTAAAGATTCACAGTGACCAAAATTACCATTATTACAGACTTTTCCTCCTACTCAGAAGCTTTTATTTTGAACAATTACAGGCAGGAAAATGACTCCAAAGACACTTATTTTAGTAACAATAGTGATAATTCACATGCAATAGTCATTTACTGTCAAAAGATTAAATATTATAAAATTACCATTACTGACCATCTGAAGAAATTTCAACAGGTCCGGGGTCATCATTTTTCATCAGAGAATTGATTTTTTGGACTATACAAAAAATGATTCAAAATGTCAATTGGATCATGCCTCTTGTTAAATAACCACTTTTTAAAGCGTCAAAGTAACCAAAATTACCATTATTACAGACTTTTCCTCCTACTCAGAAGCTTCTATTTTGACCTATTTCGGGCAGGAAAATGACTCCAAACACACTTATTTTAGTTCCAAAAGTGATAATTCACATGCAATAGTCATTTACAGTCAAAAGATTAATAATTAAAAAATTACCATTATTGACCATCTGGAGAAAGTTCGGCAGGTCCGGGGTCATCGTTTTTCATCAGAAGAATTATTTTTGAGACTGTCCAAAAACGATTCAAAATGTCAATTTGAGCGTGCCTCATGTTGAATAACCACTTTTTAAAGCGTCAAAGTAACCAAAATTACCATTATTACAGACTTTTCCTCCTACTCAGAATCTTCTTTTTTGACCTATTTCGGGCAGGAAAATGACTCTAAACTCACTTATTTTAGTTCCAAAAATAATAATTCACATGCAATAGTCATTTACAGTCAACAGATTAAACTTTAAACAATCACCATTACTGACCATCTGGCGAAAGTTCGACAGGTCCTCGGTCATCATTTTTCATCAGAAAATTGGTTTTTTGGACTGGACAAAAAATGATTAAAGATGTCAATTGGATCATGCCTCATGTTGAATAAAATCTTTTTAAAGCTTCACAGTGACCAAAATTGCCATTATTCCAGATGTTTACCCCTTCTCAGTAGTTTCTATTGTGACCGATTTTGGGCAGGAAAATGACTCTAAATACACTTATTTTAGTTCCAACAGTAATAATTCACATGCAATAGTCATTTACAGTCAAAAGATTAAACATTAAAAAATCACCATTACTGACCATCTGGAGAAAGTTCGACAGGTCCTCGGTCATCGTTTTTCATCAGAAAATAGATTTTTGGACTTTACAAAAAATGATTCAAAATGTCAATTGGATCGTGCCTTATGCTGAATAACCACTTCTTAAAGTCTCACAGTGACCAAAATTGCCATTTTTACAGCCTTTTCCTCCTACTCAGAAGCTTCTAATTTGACCTATTTCGAGCAGGAAAATGACTCTAAACACACTTATTTTAGTTCCAAAAGTGATAATTCACATGCAATAGTGATTTACAGTCAAAACATTAAAAATTTAAAAATCACCATTATTGACCATCTGGAGAAAGTTCGACAGGTCTGGTGACATCGTTTTTCATCAGAAAATTGATTTTTGGACTATACAAAAAATGATTCAAAATGTCAATTGGATCATGCTTCTTGTTGGATAACCACTTTTTAAAGCGTCAAAGTAACCAAAATTTCCATTATTACAGACTTTTCCTCCTACTCAGAAGCTTCTATTTTGACCTATTTCGGGCAGGAAAATGATTCCAAACACACTTATTTTAGTTCCAAAAGTGATAATTCACATGCAATAGTCATTTACAGTCAAAAGCTTAATAATTAAAAAATTACCATTATTGACCATCTGGAGAAAGTTCGGCAGGTCCGGGGTCATCGTTTTTCATCAGAAGAATTATTTTTGAGACTGTCCAAAAAACGATTCAAAATGTCAATTTGATCGTGCCTCATGTTGAATAACCACTTTTTAAAGAGTCAAAGTAACAAAAATTACCATTATTACAGACTTTTCCTCCCACTCAGAAGCTTCTATTTTGACCTATTTCGGGCAGGAAAATGACCCCAAACACACTTATTTTAGTTCCAAAAGTGATAATTCACATGCAATAGTCATTTACAGTCAAAGGATTAATAATTAAAAAATTACCATTATTGACCATCTGGAGAAAGTTTGACAGGTCCGGGGTCTTTGTTTTTCATCAGAAAATTGATTTTTTGGACTGTACAAAAAATGATTCAAAATGACAATTGGATCGTGCCTCATGTTGAATAACCACTTTTTAAAGCCTCACAGTGACCAAAATTGCCATTATTACAGACTTTTCCTCCTACTCAGAAGCTTCTATTTTGACGTATTTTGGGCAGGAAAATGACTTTAAACTCACTTATTTTAGTTCCAAAAGTGATAATTCACATGCAATAGTCATTTACTGTCCAAAGATAAAAAATTAAAATATCACCATTATGGACCATCAGGAGAAAGTTCGACTGGTACGGGATCATCGTTTTTCATCATAAAATTAATTTTTTGGACTATAGAAAAAATTATTCAAAATGTCAATAGTATCATGCCTCATGTTGAATAACCACTTTTTAAAGCCTCACTGTGACCAAAATTGCCATTATTACAGACTTTTCCTCCTACCCAGAAGCTTCTATTTTGACTAATTTCGGGCAGGAAAATGACTCTAAACACACTTATTTTAGTTCCAAAATTGATAATCCACATGCAATAGTCATTTACAGTCAAAAGATTAAAAATTAAAAAATCATCATTATTGACCATCTGGAGAAAGTTCGACAGGTCAGGGTCATTGTTTTTCATCAGCAAATTGATTTTTTGGACTATACAAAAAATGATTCAAAATGTCACTTGGATCATGCCTCTTGTTGAATACCCACTTTTTATAGCCTCACAGTGACCAAAATTGCCATTTTTACAGACTTTTCCTCCTTATCAGAAGCTTCTATTTTGACCAATTTCGGGCAGGAAAATGACTCTAAACACACTTATTTTTGTTCCAAAATTGATAATTCACATGCAATAGTCATCTACAGTCAAAAGATTAAACATTAAAAAATCACCATTACTGACCAGCTGGCGAAAGTTCGACAGAAAATTGATTTTTTGGACTGTGCAAAAAATGATTCAAAATGTGAATTGTGTCGTGCCTCATGTTGAATAAAATCTTTTTAAAGTTTCACAGTGACCAAAATTACCATTATTACAAACTTTTCCTCCTACTCAGAAGCTTTTATTTTGAACTATTTCGGGCAGGGAAATTACTCCAAAGACACTTATTTTAGTTCCAAAAGTGATAATTCACATGCAATAGTCATTTGCAGTCAAAAGATTAATAATTTAAAAATCACCATTACTGACCATCTGGAGAAAGTTCGACAGGTCGGGGTCGTTTTTCATTAGAAAATTGATTTTTTGGACTATACAAAAAATGATTCAAAATGTCACTTGGATCATGCCTCTTGTTGAATACCCACTTTTTATAGCCTCACAGTGACCAAAATTGCCATTTTTACAGACTTTTCCTCCTTATCAGAAGCTTCTATTTTGACCAATTTCGGGCAGGAAAATGACTCTAAACACACTTATTTTTGTTCCAAAGTTGATAATTCACATGTAATAGTCATTTACAGTCAAAAGATTAATAATTAAAATATCACCATTATTAACCATCTGAAGAAAGTTTGACAGGTCCGGGGTCATCGTTTTTCATCAAAAATTGATTTTTGGACTATAGAAAAAATTATTTAAAATGTCAATAGGATCGTGCCTCATGTTGAATAACCACTTTTTAAAGCCTCACAGTGACCAAATTTACCACTATACAGACTTTTCCTCCTACTCAGAAGCTTCCATTTTGACCGATTTTGGGCTGGAAAATGCCTCTCAACTCACTTATTTTAGTTCCAAAAGTGATAATTCACATGCAATAGTCATTTACTGTCAAAAGATTAAATATTATAAAATTACCATTACTGACCATCTGAAGAAATTTCAACAGGTCCGGGGTCATCATTTTTCATCAGAGAATTGATTTTGTGGCTATACAAAAATGATTCAAAATGTCAATTGGATGGTGCCCCATGTTGATTAACAACTTTTTAAAGCCTCACAGTGACCAAAATTACCATTTTTACAGACTTTTCCTACTACACAGAAGCTTCTATTTTGACCTATTTCGAGCAGGAAAATGACTCTAAACACACTTATTTTAGTTCCAAAAGTGATAATTCACATGCAATAGTGATTTACAGTCAAAACATTAAAAATGAAAAAATCACCATTATTGACCATCTGGAGAAAGTTCGACAGGTCTGGTGACATCGTTTTTCATCGGAAAATTGATTTTTTGGACTGTGCAAAAAATGATTCAAAATGTGAATTGGGTCGTGCCTCATGTTGAATAAAATCTTTTTAAAGATTCACAGTGACCAAAATTACCATTATTACAGACTTTTCCTCCTACTCAGAAGCTTTTATTTTGAACAATTTCGGGCAGGGAAATTACTCCAAAGACACTTATTTTAGTTCCAAAAGTGATATTCACATGCACTAGTCATTTGCAGTCAAAAGATTAATAATTTAAAAATCACCATTATTGACCATCTGGAGAAAGTTCGACAGGTCCTCGGTCATCGTTTTTCATCAGAAAATAGATTTTTGGGACTTTACAAAAAATGATTCAAAATGTCAATTGGATCGTGCCTTATGCTGAATAACCACTTCTTAAAGTCTCACAGTGACCAAAATTGCCATTTTTACAGCCTTTTCCTCCTACTCAGAAGCTTCTATTTTGACCTATTTCGGGCAGGAAAATGACTCCAAACACACTTATTTTAGTAACAATAGTGATAATTCACATGCAATAGTCATTTACTGTCAAAAGATTCAATATTAAAAAATTACCATTACTGACCATCTGAAGAAATTTCAACAGGTCCGGGGTCATCATTTTTCATCAGAGAATTTATTTTTGGGCTATACAAAAATGATTCAAAATGTCAATTGGATCATGCCCCATGTTGATTAACAACTTTTTAAAGCCTCACAGTGACCAAAATTACCATTTTTACAGACTTTTCCTACTATTCAGAAGCTTCTATTTTGACCTATTTCGAGCAGGAAAATTACTCTAAACACACTTATTTTAGTTCCAAAAGTGATAATTCACATGCAATAGTGATTTACAGTCAAAACATTAAAAATTAAAAAATCACCATTATTGACCATCTGGAGAAAGTTCGACAGGTCTGGGGACATCGTTTTTCATCAGAAAATTGATTTTTTTGCACTATACAAAAAATGATTCAAAATGTCACTTGGATCATGCCTCTTGTTGAATACCCACTTTTTATAGCCTCACAGTGACCAAAATTGCCATTTTTACAGACTTTTCCTGCTTATCAGAAGCTTCTATTTTGACCAATTTCGGGCAGGAAAATGACTCTAAACACACTTATTTTTGTTCCAAAATTGATAATTCACATGCACTAGTCATTTACAGTCAAAAGATTAAACATTAAAAATTCACCATTACTGACCATCTGGCGAAAGTTCGACAGAAAATGGATTTTTTGGACTGTGCAAAAAATGATTCAAAATGTGAATTGGGTCGTGCCTCATGTTGAATAAAATCTTTTTAAAGATTCACAGTGACCAAAATTACCATTATTACAGACTTTTCCTCCTACTCAGAAGATTTTATTTTGAACAATTTCGGGCAGGAAATTACTCCAAAGACACTTATTTTAGTTCCAAAAGTGATATTCACATGCACTAGTCATTTGCAGTCAAAAGATTAATAATTTAAAAATCACCATTATTGACCATCTGGAGAAAGTTCGACAGGTCAGGGATCATCGTTTTTCATCAGAGAATTGATTTTTGGACTATACAAAAAATGATTCAAAATGTCAATTGGATCGTGCCTTATGCTGAATAACCACTTTTTAAAGTCTCACAGTGACCAAAATTGCCATTTTTACAGCCTTTTCCTCCTACTCAGAAGCTTCTATTTTGACCTATTTCAGGCAGGAAAATGACTCCAAAGACACTTATTTTAGTAACAATAGTGATAATTCACATGCAATAGTCATTTACTGTCAAAAGATTAAATATTATAAAATTACAATTACTGACCATCTGAAGAAATTTCAACAGATCCGGGGTCATCATTTTTCATCAGAGAATTGATTTTGTGGCTATACAAAAATGATTCAAAATGTCAATTGGATCGTGCCCCATGTTGATTAACAACTTTTTAAAGCCTCACAGTGACCAAAATTACCATTTTTACAGACTTTTCCTACTACACAGAAGCTTCTATTTTGACCTATTTCGAGCAGGAAAATGACTCTAAACACACTTATTTTAGTTCCAAAAGTGATAATTCACATGCAATACTGATTTACAGTCAAAACATTAAAAATGAAAAAATCACCATTATTGACCATCTGGAGAAAGTTCGACAGGTCTGGTGACATCGTTTTTCATCAGAAAATTGATTTTTGGACTATACAAAAAATTATTCAAAATGTCAATTGGATCGTGCCTTATGTTGAATAAGCAATTTTTAAAGCCTCACAGTGACCAAAATTGCAATTTTTACAGATGTTTCCTCCTACTCACAAGCTTCTATTTTGACCAATTTCAGGCAGGAAAATGACTCGAAACACACTTATTTTAGTTCCAAAATTGATAATTCACATGCAATAGTCATTTACAGTCAAAAGATTAAACATTAAAAAATCACCATTACTGACTATCTGGAGAAAGTTCGACAGGTCCTCGGTCATCGTTTTTCATCAGAAAATAGATTTTTGGGACTTTACAAAAAATGATTCAAAATGTCAATTGGATCGTGTCTTATGCTGAATAACCACTTCTTAAAGTCTCACAGTGACCAAAATTGCCATTTTTACAGCCTTTTCCTCCTACTCAGAAGCTTCTATTTTGACCCATTTCGGGCAGGAAAATGACTCCAAACACACTTATTTTAGTAACAATAGTGATAATTCACATGCAATAGTCATTTACTGTCAAAAGATTCAATATTAAAAAATTACCATTACTGACCATTTGAAGAAATTTCAACAGGTCCGGGGTCATCATTTTTCATCAGAGAATTTATTTTTTGGCTATACAAAAATTATTCAAAATGTCAATTGGATCGTGCCCCATGTTGATTAACAACTTTTTAAAGCCTCACAGTGACCAAAATTACCATTTTTACAGACTTTTCCTACTACTCAGAAGCTTCTATTTTGACCTATTTCGAGCAGGAAAATGACTCTAAACACACTTATTTTAGTTCCAAAAGTGATAATTCACATGCAATAGTGATTTACAGTCAAAACAATAAAAATTAAAAAATCACCATTATTGACCATTTGGAGAAAGTTCGACAGGTCTGGGGACATCGTTTTAAATCAGAAAATTGATTTTTGGACTATACAAAAAATGATTCAAAATGTCACTTGGATCATGCCTCTTGTTGAATACCCACTTTTTATAGCCTCACAGTGACCAAAATTGCCATTTTTACAGACTTTTCCTCCTTATCAGAAGCTTCTATTTTGACCAATTTCAGGCAGGAAAATGACTCTAAACACACTTATTTTTGTTCCAAAATTGATAATTCACATGCAATAGTCATTTATAGTCAAAAGATTAAACATTAAAAAATAACCATTACTGACCATCTGGAGATAGTTCGACAGAAAATTGATTTTTTGGACTGTAAAAAAAATGATTCAAAATGTCAATTGGATTGTGCCTCATGTTGAATAAAATCTTTTTAAAGATTCACAGTGACCAAAATTACCATTATTACAGACTTTTCCTCCTACTCAGAAGCTTTTATTTTGAACAATTTCCGGGAGGGAAATGACTCCAAAGACACTTATTTTAGTTCCAAAAGTGATATTCACATGCACTAGTCATTTGCAGTCAAAAGATTAATAATTTAAAAATCACCATTATTGACCATCTGGAGAAAGTTCGACAGGTCAGGGATCATCGTTTTTCATCAGAGAATTGATTTTTTGGACTATACAAAAAATGATTCAAAATGTCAATTGGATCGTGCCTTATGCTGAATAACCACTTCTTAGAGTCTCACAGTGACCAAAATTGCCATTTTTACAGCCTTTTCCTCCTACTCAGAAGCTTCTATTTTGACCTATTTCAGGCAGGAAAATGACTCCAAAGACACTAATTTTAGTAACAATAGTGATAATTCACATGCAATAGTCATTTACTGTCAAAAGATTAAATATTATAAAATTACCATTACTGACCATCTGAAGAAATTTCAACAGATCCGGGGTCATCATTTTTCATCAGAGAATTGATTTTGTGGCTATACAAAAATGATTCAAAATGTCAATTGGATCGTGCCCCATGTTGATTAACAACTTTTTAAAGCCTCACAGTGACCAAAATTACCATTTTTACAGACTTTTCCTACTACACAGAAGCTTCTATTTTGACCTATTTCGAGCAGGAAAATGACTCTAAACACACTTATTTTAGTTCCAAAAGTGATAATTCACATGCAATACTGATTTACAGTCAAAACATTAAAAATGAAAAAATCACCATTATTGACCATCTGGAGAAAGTTCGACAGGTCTGGTGACATCGTTTTTCATCGGAAAATTGATTTTTTGGACTGTGCAAAAAATGATTCAAAATGTGAATTGGGTCGTGCCTCATGTTGAATAAAATCTTTTTAAAGATTCACAGTGACCAAAATTACCATTATTACAGACTTTTCCTCCTACTCAGAAGCTTTTATTTTGAACAATTTCGGGCAGGGAAATTACTCCAAAGACACTTATTTTAGTTCCAAAAGTGATATTCACATGCACTAGTCATTTGCAGTCAAAAGATTAATAATTTAAAAATCACCATTATTGACCATCTGGAGAAAGTTCGACAGGTCTGGTGACATCGTTTTTCATCAGAAAATTGATTTTTTGGACTATACAATAAATTATTCAAAATGTCAATTGGATCGTGCCTTATGTTGAATAAGCAATTTTTAAAGCCTCACAGTGACCAAAATTGCAATTTTTACAGATGTTTCCTCCTACTCACAAGCTTCTATTTTGACCAATTTCAGGCAGGAAAATGACTCGAAACACACTTATTTTAGTTCCAAAATTGATAATTCACATGCAATAGTCATTTACAGTCAAAAGATTAAACATTAAAAAATCACCATTACTGACCATCTGGAGAAAGTTCGACAGGTCCTCGGTCATCGTTTTTCATCAGAAAATAGATTTTTTGGACTTTACAAAAAATGATTCAAAATGTCAATTGGATCGTGTCTTATGCTGAATAACCACTTCTTAAAGTCTCACAGTGACCAAAATTGCCATTTTTACAGCCTTTTCCTCCTACTCAGAAGCTTCTATTTTGACCTATTTCGGGCAGGAAAATGACTCCAAACACACTTATTTTAGTAACAATAGTGATAATTCACATGCAATAGTCATTTACTGTCAAAAGATTCAATATTAAAAAATTACCATTACTGACCATTTGAAGAAATTTCAACAGGTCCGGGGTCATCATTTTTCATCAGAGAATTTATTTTTTGGCTATACAAAAATGATTCAAAATGTCAATTGGATCGTGCCCCATGTTGATTAACAACTTTTTAAAGCCTCACAGCGACCAAAATTACCATTTTTACAGACTTTTCCTACTATTCAGAAGCTTCTATTTTGACCTATTTCGAGCAGGAAAATTACTCTAAACACACTTATTTTAGTTCCAAAAGTGATAATTCACATGCAATAGTGATTTACAGTCAAAACATTAAAAATTAAAAAATCACCATTATTGACCATCTGGAGAAAGTTCGACAGGTCTGGGGACATCGTTTTTCATCAGAAAATTGATTTTTTTGCACTATACAAAAAATGATTCAAAATGTCACTTGGATCATGCCTCTTGTTGAATACCCACTTTTTATAGCCTCACAGTGACCAAAATTGCCATTTTTACAGACTTTTCCTGCTTATCAGAAGCTTCTATTTTGACCAATTTCGGGCAGGAAAATGACTCTAAACACACTTATTTTTGTTCCAAAATTGATAATTCACATGCACTAGTCATTTACAGTCAAAAGATTAAACATTAAAAATTCACCATTACTGACCATCTGGCGAAAGTTCGACAGAAAATTGATTTTTTGGACTGTGCAAAAAATGATTCAAAATGTGAATTGGGTCATGCCTCATGTTGAATAAAATCTTTTTAAAGATTCACAGTGACCAAAATTACCATTATTACAGACTTTTCCTCCTACTCAGAAGCTTTATTTTGAACAATTTCAGGCAGGGAAATTACTCCAAAGACACTTATTTTAGTTCCAAAAGTGATATTCACATGCACTAGTCATTTGCAGTCAAAAGATTAATAATTTAAAAATCACCATTATTGACCATCTGGAGAAAGTTCGACAGGTCAGGGATCATCGTTTTTCATCAGAGAATTGATTTTTTGGACTATACAAAAAATGATTCAAAATGTCAATTGGATCGTGCCTTATGCTGAATAACCACTTCTTAGAGTCTCACAGTGACCAAAATTGCCATTTTTACAGCCTTTTCCTCCTACTCAGAAGCTTCTATTTTGACCTATTTCAGGCAGGAAAATGACTCCAAAGACACTAATTTTAGTAACAATAGTGATAATTCACATGCAATAGTCATTTACTGTCAAAAGATTAAATATTATAAAATTACCATTACTGACCATCTGAAGAAATTTCAACAGATCCGGGGTCATCATTTTTCATCAGAGAATTGATTTTGTGGCTATACAAAAATGATTCAAAATGTCAATTGGATCGTGCCTCATGTTGATTAACAACTTTTTAAAGCCTCACAGTGACCAAAATTACAATTTTTACAGACTTTTCCTACTACACAGAAGATTCTATTTTGACCTATTTCGAGCAGGAAAATGACTCTAAACACACTTATTTTAGTTCCAAAAGTGATAATTCACATGCAATAGTGATTTACAGTCAAAACATTAAAAATTAAAAAATCACCATTATTGACCATCTGGGGAAAGTTCGACAGGTCTGGTGACATCGTTTTTCATCAGAGAATTGATTTTTGGACTATACAAAAAATGATTCAAAATGTCAATTGGATCGTGCCTTATGTTGAATAAGCAATTTTTAAAGCCTCACAGTGACCAAAATTGCAATTTTTACAGATGTTTCCTCCTACTCACAAGCTTCTATTTTGACCAATTTCAGGAAGGAAAATGACTCGAAACACACTTATTTTAGTTCCAAAATTGATAATTCACATGCAATAGTCATTTACAGTCAAAAGATTAATAATTAAAAAATTACCATTTTTGACCATCTGGAGAAAGTTCGGCAGGTCCGGGGTCATCGTTTTTCATCAGAGAATAGATTTTTTGAACTATAAAAAAAGGATTCAAAATGTCAATTGGATCATGCCTCTTGTTGAATACCCACTTTTTATAGCCTCACAGTGACCAAAATTGACATTTTTACAGACTTTTCCTCTTACTCAGAAGCTACTATTTTGACCAATTTCGCTCAGGAAAATGACTCCAAACACACTTATTTTAGTTCCAAAAGTGATAATTCACATGCAATAGTCATTTACAGTCAAAAGATTAATAATTAAAAAATTACCATTATTGACCATCTGGAGAAAGTTTGACAGGTCCGGGGTCATTGTTTTTTTCAGAAAATTGATTTTTTGGACTATACAAAAAATGATTCAAAATGTCAATTGGATCGTGCCTCATGTTGAATAACCACTTTTTAAACCCTCACAGTGACCAAAATTGCCATTATTACAGACTTTTCCTCCTACTCAGAAGCTTCTATTTTGACGTATTTTGGGCAGGAAAATGACTTTAAACTCACTTATTTTAGTTCCAAAAGTGATAATTCACATGCAATAGTCATTTACTGTCCAAAGATAAAAAATTAAAATATCACCATTATGGACCATCAGGAGAAAGTTCGACTGGTCCGGGATCATCGTTTTTCATCATAAAATTGATTTTTTGGACTACAGAAAAAATTATTCAAAATGTCAATAGTATCATGCCTCATGTTGAATAACCACTTTTTATAGCCTCACAGTGACCAAAATTGCCATTTTTACAGACTTTTCCTCCTTACTCAGAAGCTTCTATTTTGACCAATTTCAGGCAGGAAAATGACTCTAAACACACTTATTTTTGTTCCAAAATTGATAATTCACATGCAATAGTCATTTACAGTCAAAAGATTAAACATTAAAAAATCACCATTACTGACCATCTGGCGAAAGTTCGACAGAAAATTGATTTTTGGACTGTGCAAAAAATGATTCAAAATGTGAATTGGGTCGTGCCTCATGTTGAATAACAATCTTTTAAAGATTCACAGTGACCAAAATTACCATTATTACAGACTTTTCCTCCTACTCAGAAGCTTTTATTTTGAACAATTTCGGGCAGGGAAATTACTCCAAAGACACTTATTTTAGTTCCAAAAGTGATAATTCACATGCACTAGTCATTTGCAGTCAAAAGATTAATAATTTAAAAATCACCATTATTGACCATCTGGAGAAAGTTCGACAGGTCAGGGATCATCGTTTTTCATCAGAGAATTGATTTTTTGGACTATACAAAAAATGATTCAAAATGTCAATTGGATTGTGCCTCATGTTGAATAACCACTTTTTAAAGTCTCACAGTGACCAAAATTGCCATTTTTACAGCCTTTTCCTCCTACTCAGAAGCTTCTATTTTGACCTATTTCAGGCAGGAAAATGACTCCAAAGACACTTATTTTAGTAACAATAGTGATAATTCACATGCAATAGTCATTTACTGTCAAAAGATTAAATATTATAAAATTACCATTACTGACCATCTGAAGAAATTTCAACAGATCCGGGGTCATCATTTTTCATCAGAGAATTGATTTTGTGGCTATACAAAAATGATTCAAAATGTCAATTGGATCATGCCCCATGTTGATTAACAACTTTTTAAAGCCTCACAGTGACCAAAATTACCATTTTTACAGACTTTTCCTACTACACAGAAGCTTCTATTTTGACCTATTTCGAGCAGGAAAATGACTCTAAACACACTTATTTTAGTTCCAAAAGTGATAATTCACATGCAATAGTGATTTACAGTCAAAACATTAAAAATTAAAAAATCACCATTATTGACCATCTGGAGAAAGTTCGACAGGTCTGGTGACATCGTTTTTCATCAGAAAATTGATTTTTTGGACTATACAAAAAATGATTCAAAATGTCAATTGGATCGTGCCTTATGTTGAATAAGCAATTTTTAAAGCCTCACAGTGACCAAAATTGCAATTTTTACAGATGTTTCCTCCTACTCACAAGCTTCTATTTTGACCAATTTCAGGCAGGTAAATGACTCGAAACACACTTATTTTAGTTCCAAAATTGATAATTCACATGCAATAGTTATTTACAGTCAAAAGATTAATAATTAAAAAATTACCATTATTGACCATCTGGAGAAAGTTCGACAGGTCCGGGGTCATCGTTTTTCATCAGAGAATAGATTTTTGAACTATACAAAAAATGATTCAAAATGTCAATTGGATCGTGCCTCTTGTTGAATACCCACTTTTTATAGCCTCACAGTGACCAAAATTGACATTTTTACAGACTTTTCCTCCTACTCAGAAGCTACTATTTTGACCAATTTCGCGCAGGAAAATGACTCCAAACACACTTATTTTAGTTCCAAAAGTGATAATTCACATGCAATAGTCATTTACAGTCAAAAGATTAATAATTAAAAAATTACCATTATTGACCATCTGGAGAAAGTTTGACAGAACCGGGGTCATCGTTTTTCATCAGAAAATTGATGTTTTGGACTATACAAAAAATGATTCAAAATGTCAATTGGATCGTGCCTCATGTTGAATAACCACTTTTTAAAGCCTCAGTGACCAAAATTGCCATTATTACAGACTTTTCCTCCTACTCAGAAGCTTCTATTTTGACCGTATTTTGGGCAGGAAAATGACTTTAAACTCACTTATTTTAGTTCCAAAAGTGATAATTCACATGCAATAGTCACTTACTGTCCAAAGATAAAAAATTAAAATATCACCATTATGGACCATCAGGAGAAAGTTCGACTGGTCCGGGATCATCGTTTTTCATCATAAAATTGATTTTTGGACTACACAAAAAATTATTCAAAATGTCAATAGTATCATGCCTCATGTTGAATAACCACTTTTTAAAGCCTCACTGTGACCAAAATTGCCATTATTACAGACTTTTCCTCCTACCCAGAAGCTTCTATTTTGACTAATTTCGGGCAGGAAAATGACTGTAAACACACTTATTTTAGTTCCAAAATTGATAATCCACATGCAATAGTCATTTACAGTCAAAAGATTAAAAATTAAAAAATCATCATTATTGACAATCTGGAGAACGTTCGACAGGTCAGGGTCATTGTTTTTCATCAGCAAATTGATTTTTGGACTATACAAAAAATGATTCAAAATGTCACTTGGATCATGCCTCTTGTTGAATACCCACTTTTTATAGCCTCCCAGTGACCAAAATTGCCATTTTTACAGACTTTTCCTCCTTATCAGAAGCTTCTATGTTGACCAATTTCGGGCAGGAAAATGACTCTAAACACACTTATTTTTGTTCCAAAATTGATAATTCACATGCAATAGTCATTTACAGTCAAAAGATTAAACATTAAAAAATCACCATTACTGACCAGCTGGCGAAAGTTCGACAGAAAATTGATTTTTGGACTGTGCAAAAAATGATTCAAAATGTGAATTGGATCGTGCCTCATGTTGAATAACAATCTTTTAAAGATCTCACAGTGACCAAAATTACCATTATTACAGACTTTTCCTCCTACTCAGAAGCTTTTATTTTGAACTATTTCGGGCAGGAAAATTACTCCAAAGACACTTATTTTAGTTCCAAAAGTGATAATTCACATGCACTAGTCATTTGCAGTCAAAAGATTAATAATTTAAAAATCACCATTACTGACCATCTGGAGAAAGTTCGACAGGTCAGGGATCATCGTTTTTCATCAGAGAATTGATTTTTTGGACTATACAAAAAATGATTCAAAATGTCAATTGGATTGTGCCTCATGTTGAATAACCACTTTTTAAAGCCTCACAGTGACCAAAATTGCCATTTTTATAGACCTTTCCTCCTACTCAGAAGCTTCCATTTTGACCGATTTTGGGCAGGAAAATGACTCTAAACACACTTATTTTAGTTCCAAAAGTGATAATTCACATGCAATAGAAATATATACAGTCAAAAGATTAAAGATTAAAAAATCACCATTACTGACCATCTGGAGAAAGTTCGACAGGTCCGGGGTCATCGTTTTTCATCAGAAAATTGATTTTTTGGACTGTACAAAAAATTATTCAAAATGTCAATTGGATCGTGCCTCATGTTGAATAACCACTTTTTAAGGCCTCACAGTGACCAAAATTGCCATTTTTACAGACGTTTCCTCCTGTTGGTGTAATTTTCAAACTTGTTTTATATTTTATTCATTGCCACGCACCTGTATGTGTGTTCGCGTTCTCTCCTCGGTCCACCGCAGCCTTTTAGTGGCTGATTGAGTGGAGGGAGAGGAGCGGAGATAACTCCTACATATCCTCACTTCCGGTAGTCCTGAGAGGTGGGCGTTCTAGTGGTCAGGCCCTTCTGGATCAGACGGGTTTCCCGCCTCTACACTACTTGTAAGCACTCTGGCGCCGTCGCGCAGCGGACTGGAAGGTTAGCGCTGCTTGCCTCGCGTTGCTTTTGGCTTTATGCTCTGTCAAATTAATCCTTGAACGTAGAATATCTTAAGAATTGCTGCTACCGCTCTTTGCACTCTGAAATAGACTGTCACTTTTTTACTCTGATTTTATTCTTTTAAAACTGTTGGTGTAATTTTCAAACTTGTTTTATATTTTATTCATTGCCACGCACCTGTATGTGTACTCGCGTTCTCTCCTCGGTCCACCGCAGCCTTTTAGTGGCTGATTGAGTGGAGGGAGAGGAGCGGAGATAACTCCTACATATCCTCACTTCCGGTAGTCCTGAGAGGTGGGCGTTCTAGTGGTCAGGCCCTTCTGGATCAGACGGGTTTCCCGCCTCTCACACTACTTGTAAGCACTCTGGCGCCGTCGCGCAGCGGACGCGCGCAGCGGGCGCGCCAAAGGCAAGCCCGTCTGCGCCCGTCCTCGCCTGGACCAGGCCAAGGGCTTGGACCCCTGGTCCAGGTCAATCAGAGGAACTGAGGAGGGTAAGATCATATTCCAGTAAACAACTAATGACCATTCTAAGTAACGGCAATTATGGTATACGGGTCTGTCCGCATTTTAATCTGGAGATCTCTCCTAGTAAAGAAACAGATTCGTGTCCAACTTGTGGGTTCAGGTTAGAGGCTTATGACAGGACTTCAACAGACCCATATGATCAGAGAAATAATATTTTAACTCCAAAAACCCCCAAGAAGAAAGAAAAGATTAATTCTGCGCTGATTAATGCACGCTCGCTTCCTAAACATAAATATGAGATAGCAGACCTTTTGGATAAACATGATCTAGATCTTTTATTTATTACGGAGACATGGGCTGATCCCTCAGCTGGCCCAGATTTTCGTACTGCCACTCCTGATGGCTACTTAGTATATAGATGTGATAGAATTTTGAAGAAAGGAGGAGGATTGGCACTCATCTATCGAGAGGAATTTTCAGTCAGGACAGAGGTAATCACCACTACGGCCTGTGAGGCATTTAATTTTAATATATTGCTTTCTAAACACCAGTCCTTTAAGGGGACCCTATTATATCGTCCACCAGGCCCCAGGGGGGATTTTCCATCAGTTATAAGTAACTTATTAGAATCTGCTGCGGTTGAATCCAATTACACAATTCTGGGGGTTTTTAACTTCCATTTGGAGGCTCTCCTAGACAACGATTCAAAAGCTCTCATCTCTGACTTAGAGGCTTTAGGATTCTCCCAAATAGTGAGGATGCCTACTCACTCAGCTGGACATACATTAGATGGTCTGTTCTCAAACAATGATCACATTTCAATCAGGATGGTTCTTCCCTTGACATGGTCTGACCACTGCGCAGTATTATTTGACATTAGGATAGTACAGCCCACCTCTATACTTACTAGCCCCACCCCCACTAAACAATTTAAGGCCTGGAGTAGCATTAATCAAATCCATCTTAGACAAAATTTAGAAGATTCCCAACCAGAGATGGTGTCGGACCCTGAACAAGCCGCTACTAACTACACTGAATGGCTCCAAAATGTATTTAGCAAATTAGTACCCTACAAGACAGTCTCCAAAAACAGGAGAACACCATCAGCACCATGGTTTACTGAGGCGCTCAGATTGGAGAAACAATATTGTAGAAATCAAGAAAGACGCTGGCGTAAAGAATATAATGACTTGGAGAAAACACGCTATAAAGCGGCCCTGACAAAGTATAAACATCTTATAATCACAGAAAAAAGTAACTACTACACTAGTATGATAGAAACAGCACAAAATTCCACTAAGCAATTGTTTCATGTAGTTTCCAATCTGGCAGGGCCAGTGGTTAATACCACCAAAGAGACATCTCAGTCACTTTGTGACTCCTTAGCTAGTTTTTTCAAGACAAGGTAAGCCAAATCTATTCTAATTTTATTACACCTACGGTTGACTTGAACCAACTAGAGGACAATAACAGGAATAGTGACTCCCCCAGCTTCATGGAATTCAGGCCAGTGCCTATAGAACAAGTCATTGACCTGGTTAAGACAGTCAAATCAGGATCCCCATTTGACCCATGCCCCCCATCAGTCTTAAAAATGATTCCTGATCTGATAGGTACTAATTTAATGAGCATTTGTAATGCTATGTTTTGCTCTGGCTCCTATACCTCTATATGGAAAAAGGCTACTATTCAGCCATTACTAAAGAAAAACAATCTTGATCCACGAGACACCAAAACTACAGACCAATCGCGCGTCTACCTTTTCCAGCAAAGATCGTCGAAAAGGTTATGAACACTCAGCTAGCGCAGTTTATAGAACAGAATAAGCTGTTAGATGACACCCAATTTGGCTTTAGGAAAGGACATGGCACAGAGACTGCATTGATCAAAGCATCAGATGAAATAAGAATGGTGCTGGATAGAGGAGGTGCCGCAGTCCTGGTGCTTTTAGATCTATCAGCAGCTTTTGACACGGTTGATCATGTCACCTTGATCAACCGTGTCTCAGCCATGGGTGTTGGACGAAAGGCCAAGGCCCTGCTGTCCTCTTTTCTTTCAAATCGGACTCAGCTAGTCAGTATGGGTGATTATAACTCATCCGTCTTCTCTCTCCCCTGTGGTGTTCCACAGGGATCGTCGCTAAGTCCAACGTTGTTTAATATATATGTGGCGGACTTAGCACGAGTAATTAAAAGCTTTGGAATGGGCCTCACGTCTTATGCCGACGACACACAACTGGTGCTGGCGGTGCACAAAGACGGAGAGGCAGTGGCGGCTAGCTTTCATGATGGCATGAGGCTATTAGTTTATGGATGGCTAACAATTGCCTTAAATTAAATTCAGATAAGACCGAGGTAATGGTCTTCGGTAACCTTACCCCTGGTTGGTCTCCAACATGGTGGCCAGTTGAACTGGGATCACTCCCCACCCCTGTTAAGAAGGCCAGAAACATAGGCGTCATATTTGATGAGAGCCTCACTTTCAAACAGCATGTTAATGCAGTGGCCTCTTCTTCCTTCTATATTTTAAGGATAATAAAGAAATTGCTACCTTTCCTTCCGATGAGCACTGGAAAAACACTCATCAGTGCTCTAGTTATGTCAAGAGTTGACTACTGTAACGGCCTTTTAGTCAATGCTCAAGAAAATGTTTTGAATAAGCTGCAACGGATACAGAATACAGCCGCCAGGATATTGTCTGGGACTCCGAAGTTTAAGTCAATCTCCAATGTAAGGCGCCAGCTACATTGGCTGCCCATAAAAAGTAGAACTAAATTTAAAGCGCTATGCATTGCTTATAAGGCAGTTCATGGTTTAGGACCTGAATACCTGAAAAAAGCTTTTCAGGCATATCCACCCAGTAGAGCCTTACGCTCCGCAGAAGCTAACCTTCTGATCGTTCCCAGAACAAATAAAGTCAACTGGGGCGACAGAAGATTTGTAGTGGCAACGGCTAAACTTTGGAATCTGCTCCCCCTACAAATTAAGTCCAGCCCAACGTTACTATCCTTTAGGAAACAAGTAAAAACTTGGCTGTTTGAGCAATAAGGGCCTCCGCTTCTCTTACAGTCCATAGCGCCGAGACACCCATGGGTATTTGTGCGCTCTAGAAATTGTTAACATAACATAACATAACATATTCAGAAGCTTCCAATTTGACCGATTTTGGGCTGGAAAATGACTCTAAACACACTTATTTTAGTTCCAAAAGTGATAATTCACATGCAATAGTTATATACAGTCAAAAGCTTAAACATTAAAAAATCACCATTCCTGACCATCTGGAGAAAGTTCAACAGGTCCGGGGTCATCGTTTTTCATCAGAAAATTGATTTTTTGGACTGTACAAAAAATGATTCAAAATGTCAATTGGATCATGCCTCATGTTGAATAACCACTTTTTAAGGCCTCACAGTGACCAAAATTGCCATTTTTACAGACTTTTCCTCCTACTCAGAAGCTTCTATTTTGACCGATTTCGGGCAGGAAAATGACTCTAAACACACTTATTTTAGTTCCAAAAGTGATAATTCATATTCAATAGTTGTTTACTGGGAAAAGCTTAACCCGTTAAGTGCTTCTGTCGGCCAACGGCCGTCGCGAGCACTACCTCGGTAGTGCTGCGCACGTCCGTTGGCCGACGCGGCCCCGCCCGCTTAATAGAACGTTCCGCACTGGCGCGGAACCTTCTAAGCAGTTAACCGGTTAAACATTAAAAAATTACCATTCCTGACCATCTGGAGAAAATTCGACAGGTCCAGGGTCATCGTTTTTCATCAGAAAATTGATTTTTGGGACTGTACAAAAAATGATTCAAAATGTCAATTGGATCGTGCCTCATGTTGAATAACCACTTTTTAAGGCCTCACAGTGACCAAAATTGCCATTTTTACAGACTTTTCCTCCTACTCAGAAGCTTCCATTTTGACCGATTGTGGGCAGGAAAATGACTCTAAACACACTTATTTTAGTTCCAAAAGTGATAATTCACATGCAATAGTTATATACAGTCAAAAGATTAAACATTAAAAAATCACCATTCCTGACCATCTGGAGAAAGTTCGACAGGTCCGGGGACATCGTTTTTCATCAGAAAATTGATTTTTTGGACTGTACAAAAAATGATTCAAAATGTCAATTGGATCATGCCTCATGTTGAATAACCACTTTTTAAGGCCTCACAGTGACCAAAATTGCCATTTTTACAGACCTTTCCTCCTACTCAGAAGCTTCTATTTTGACCGATTTTGGGCAGGAAAATGACTCTAAATACACTTATTTTACTTCCAAAAGTGATAATTCACATGCAATAGTTATATACAGTCAAAAGCTTAAACATTAAAAAACCACCATTCCTGACCATCTGGAGAAAGTTCGACAGGTCCGGGGTCATCGTTTTTCATCAGAAAATTGATTTTTTTGGACTGTACAAAAAATGATTCAAAATGTCAATTGGATCATGCCTCATGTTGAATAACCACTTTTTAAGGCCTCACAGTGACCAAAATTGCCATTTTTACAGACTTTCCCTCCTACTCAGAAGCTTCTATTTTGACTGATTTTGGGCAGGAAAATGACTCTAAACACACTTATTTTAGTTCCAAAAGTGATAATTCATATTCAATAGTTGTTTACAGGGAAAAGCTTAAACATTAAAAAATCACCATTCCTGACCATCTGGAGAAAGTTCGACAGGTCGGGGTCATCGTTTTTCATCAGAAAATTGATTTTTTGGACTGTACAAAATATTATTCAAAATGTCAATTGGATTGTGCCTCATGTTGAATAACCACTGTTTAAAGCCTCACAGTGACCAAAATTGCCATTTTTACAGACTTTTCCTCCTACTCAGAAGCTTCCCTTTTGACCGATTTCGGGCAGGAAAATGACTCTAAACACACTTATTTTAGTTCCAAAAGTGATAATTCACATGCAATAGTTATTTACAGTCAAAACTTCAAACATTAAAAAATCACCATTACTGACCATCTGGAGAAAGTTCGACAGGTCCGGGGTCATCGTTTTTCATCAGAAAATTCATTTTTTGGACTGTACAAAAATTATTCAAAATGTCAATTGGATCATGCCTCATGTTGAATAACCACTTTTTAAGGCCTCACAGTGACCAAAATTGCCATTTTTACAGACTTTTCCTCCTGCTCAGAAGCTTCTATTTTGACGGATTTCGGGCAGGAAAATGACTCTAAACACACTTATTTTAGTTCCAAAAGTGATAATTCATATTCAATAGTTGTTTACAGGGAAAAGCTTAACCCGTTAAGTGCCTCATGTTGAATAACCACTTTTTAAGGCCTCACAGTGACCAAAATTGCCATATTTACAGACTTTTCCTCCTTCTCGGAAGCTTCTATTTTGACGGATTTCAGGCAGGAAAATGACTCTAAACACACTTATTTTAGTTCCAAAAGTGATAATTCATATGCAATAGTTATTTACAGGGAAAAGCTTAAACATTAAAAAATCACCATTCCTGACCATCTGGAGAAAGTTCGACAGGTCCGGGGTCATCGTTTTTCATCAGAAAATTGATTTTTTGGACTGTACAAAAAATGATTCAAAATGTCAATTGGATCATGCCTCATGTTGAATAACCACTTTTTAAGGCCTCACAGTGACCAAAATTGCCATTTTTACAGACTTTTCCTCCTGCTCAGAAGCTTCTATTTTGACCGATTTCGGGCAGGAAAATGACTCTAAACACACTTATTTTAGTTCCAAAAGTGATAATTCATATTCAATAGTTGTTTACAGGGAAAAGCTTAACCCGTTAAGTGCTTCTGTCGGCCAACGGCCGTCGCGAGCACTACCTCGGTAGTGCTGCGCACGTCCGTTGGCCGACGCGGCCCCGCTCAGCTAATAGAACGTTCCGCACTGGCGCGGAACGTTCTAAGCAGTTAACCGGTTAAACATTAAAAAATCACCATTCCTGACCATCTGGAGAAAATTCGACAGGTCCGGGTTTATCGTTTTTAATCAGAAAATTGATTTTTTGGACTGTACAAAATATTATTCAAAATGTCAATTGGATTGTGCCTCATGTTGAATAACCACTTTTTAAAGCCTCACAGTGACCAAAATTGCCATTTTTACAGAGGTTTCCTCCTACTCAGAAGCTTCCCTTTTGACCGATTTCGGGCAGGAAAATGACTCTAAACACACTTATTTTAGTTCCAAAAGTGATAATTCACATGCAATAGTTATATACAGTCAAAAGCTTAAACATTAAAAAATCACCATTCCTGACTATCTGGAGAAAGTTCGACAGGTCCGGGGTCATCGTTTTTCATCAGAAAATTCATTTTTTGGACTGTACAAAAAATGATTCAAAATGTCAATTGGATCATGCCTCATGTTGAATAACCACTTTTTAAGGCCTCACAGTGACCAAAATTGCCATTTTTACAGACTTTTCCTCCTACTCAGAAGCTTCCATTTTGACCGATTTTGGGCAATGAAAATGACTCTAAACACACTTATTTTAGTTCCAAAAGTGATAATTCACATGCAATAGTTATATACAGTCAAAAGCTTAAACATTAAAAAGTCACCATTCCTGACCATCTGGAGAAAGTTCAACAGGTCCGGGGTCATCGTTTTTCATCAGAAAATTGATTTTTTGGACTGTACAAAAATTTTTAAATTGTCAATTGGATTGTGACTCATGTTAAATAACCACTTTTTAAAGCCTCACAGTGACCAAAATTGCCATTTTTACAGACCTTTCCTCCTACTCAGAAGCTTCTATTTTGAGTGATTTTGGGCAGGAAAATGACACTAAACACACTTATTTTAGTTCCAAAAGTGATAATTCATATGCAATAGTTATTTACAGGGAAAAGCTTAAACATTAAAAAATCACCATTCCTGACCATCTGGGGAAAGTTCGACAGGTCCGGGGTCATCGGTTTTCATCAGAAAATTGATTTTTGGACTGTACAAAAAATGATTCAAAATGTCAATTGGATCGTGCCTCATGTTGAATAACCACTTATTAACCGGTTAACTGCTTCGAACGTTCCGCGCCAGTGCGGAACGTTCTATTGCGGGCGGGGCCGCATCGGCCAACGGACGTGCGCAGCACTACCGAGGTAGTGCTCGCGATGGCCGTTGGCCGACAGAAGCACTTAACGGGTTAAGGCCTCACAGTGACCAAAATTGCCATTTTTACAGACTTTTCCTCCTACTCAGAAGCTTCCATTTTGACCGATTTTGGGCTGGAAAATGACTCTAAACACACTTATTTTAGTTCCAAAAGTGATAATTCAATGCAATAGTTATATACAGTCAAAAGCTTAAACATTAAAAAAGTCACCATTCCTGACCATCTGGAGAAAGTTCAACAGGTCCGGGGTCATCGTTTTCATGAGAAAATTGATTTTTGGACTGTACAAAAAATTATTCAAAATGTCAATTGGATTGTGACTCATGTTAAATAACCACTTTTAAAGCCTCACAGTGACCAAAATTGCCATTTTTACAGACCTTTCCTCCTACTCAGAAGCTTCTATTTTGAGTGATTTTGGGCAGGAAAATGACACTAAACACACTTATTTTAGTTCCAAAAGTGATAATTCATATGCAATAGTTATTTACAGGGAAAAGCTTAAACATTAAAAAATCACCATTCCTGACCATCTGGGGAAAGTTCGACAGGTCCGGGGTCATCGGTTTTCATCAGAAAATTGATTTTTGGACTGTACAAAAAATGATTCAAAATGTCAATTGGATCGTGCCTCATGTTGAATAACCACTTATTAACCGGTTAACTGCTTCGAACGTTCCGCGCCAGTGCGGAACGTTCTATTAAGCGGGCGAGGCCGCGTCGGCCAACGGACGTGCGCAGCACTACCGAGGTAGTGCTCGCGACGGCCGTTGGCCGACAGAAGCACTTAACGGGTTAAGGCCTCACAGTGACCAAAATTGCCATTTTTACAGACTTTTCCTCCTACTCAGAAGCTTCCATTTTGACCGATTTTGGGCTGGAAAATGACTCTAAACACACTTATTTTAGTTCCAAAAGTGATAATTCACATGCAATAGTTATATACAGTCAAAAGATTAAACATTAAAAAATCACCATTCCTGACCATCTGGAGAAAGTTCGACAGGTCCGGGGTCATCGTTTTTCATCAGAAAATTGATTTTTGGACTGTACAAAAAATTATTCAAAATGTCAATTGGATTGTGCCTCATGTTAAATAACCACTTTTTAAAGCCTCACAGTGACCAAAATTGCCATTTTTCAGACCTTTCCTCCTACTCAGAAGCTTCTATTTTGACTGATTTTGGGCAGGAAAATGACTCTAAACACACTTATTTTAGTTCCAAAAGTGATAATTCATATGCAATAGTTATTTACAGGGAAAAGCTTAAACATTAAAAAATCACCATTCCTGACCATCTGGAGAAAGTTCGACAGGTCCGGGGTCATTGTTTTTCATCAGAAAATTGATTTTTTGGACTGTACAAAAAATTATTCAAAATGTCAATTGGATTGTGCCTCATGTTGAATAACCACTTTTTAAAGCCTCACAGTGACCAAAATTGCCATTTTTACAGACTTTTCCTCCTACTCAGAAGCTTCTATTTTGACTGATTTTGGGCAGGAAAATGACTCTAAACACACTTATTTTAGTTCCAAAAGTGATAATTCATATGCAATAGTTATTTACAGGGAAAAGCTTAAACATTAAAAAATCACCATTCCTGACCATCTGGAGAAAGTTTGACAGGTCCGGGGTCATCGTTTTTCATCAGAAAATTGATTTTTTGGACTGTACAAAAAATGATTCAAAATGTCAATTGGATCGTGCCTCATGTTGAATAACCACTTTTTAAGGCCTCACAGTGACCAAAATTGCCATTTTTACAGACTTTTCCTCCTACTCAGAAGCTTCCATTTTGACCGATTTTGGGCAGGAAAATGACTCTAAACACACTTATTTTAGTTCCAAAAGTGATAATTCACATGCAATAGTTATTTACAGTCAAAAGCTTAAACATTAAAAAATCACCATTACTGACCATCTGGAGAAAGTGCGACAGGTTCGGGGTCATCGTTTTTCATCAGAAAATTGATTTTTTGGACTGTACAAAAAATGATTCAAAATGTCAATTGGATCGTGCCTCATGTTGAATAACCACTTTTTAAGGCCTCACAGTGACCAAAATTGCCATTTTTACAGACTTTTCCTCCTACTCAGAAGCTTCTATTTTGACTGATTTTGGGCAGGAAAATGACTCTAAACACACTTATTTTAGTTCCAAAAGTGATAATTCATATGCAATAGTTATTTACAGGGAAAAGCTTAAACATTAAAAAAATCACCATTCCTGACCATCTGGAGAAAGTTCGACAGGTCCGGGGTCATTGTTTTTCATCAGAAAATTGATTTTTTGGACTGTACAAAAAATGATTCAAAATGTCAATTGAATCGTGCCTCATGTTGAATAACCACTTTTTAAGGCCTCACAGTGACCAAAATTGCCATTTTTACCGACTTTTCCTCCTACTCAGAAGCTTTCATTTTGACTGATTTTGGGCAGGAAAATGACTCTAAACACACTTATTTTAGTTCCAAACGTTATAGTTCACATGCAATAGTTATTTACAGTCAATAGATTAAACATTTAAAAATCAACATTCACGACCATGTGGAGAAAGTTAGACAGGTCCGGGGTCATCGTTTTTCATCAGAAAATTTATTTTTTGGACTGTACAAAAAGTGATTCAAAATGTCAATTGGATCGTGCCTCATGTTGAATAACCACTTTTTAAAGCCTCAGAGTGACCAAAATTACCATTTTTACAGACTTTTCCTCCTACTCAGAAGCTTCCATTTTGACCGATTTTGGGCTTTGAAAATGACTCTAAACACACTTATTTTAGTTCCAAAAGTGATAATTCACATGCAATAGTTATATACAGTCAAAAGCTTAAACATTAAAAAAGTCACCATTCCTGACCATCTGGAGAAAGTTCAACAGGTCCGGGGTCATCGTTTTTCATCAGAAAATTGATTTTTTGGACTGTACAAAAAAATTTTAAATTGTCAATTGGATTGTGACTCATGTTAAATAACCACTTTTTAAAGCCTCACAGTGACCAAAATTGCCATTTTTACAGACCTTTCCTCCTACTCAGAAGCTTCTATTTTGAGTGATTTTGGGCAGGAAAATGACACTAAACACACTTATTTTAGTTCCAAAAGTGATAATTCATATGCAATAGTTATTTACAGGGAAAAGCTTAAACATTAAAAAATCACCATTCCTGACCATCTGGGGAAAGTTCGACAGGTCCGGGGTCATCGGTTTTCATCAGAAAATTGATTTTTTGGACTGTACAAAAAATGATTCAAAATGTCAATTGGATCGTGCCTCATGTTGAATAACCACTTATTAACCGGTTAACTGCTTGAACGTTCCGCGCCAGTGCGGAACGTTCTATTAGCGGGCGGGGCCGCGTCGGCCAACGGACGTGCGCAGCACTACCGAGGTAGTGCTCGCGATGGCCGTTGGCCGACAGAAGCACTTAACGGGTTAAGGCCTCACAGTGACCAAAATTGCCATTTTTACAGACTTTTCCTCCTACTCAGAAGCTTCCATTTTGACCGATTTTGGGCTGGAAAATGACTCTAAACACACTTATTTTAGTTCCAAAAGTGATAATTCAATGCAATAGTTATATACAGTCAAAAGCTTAAACATTAAAAAAGTCACCATTCCTGACCATCTGGAGAAAGTTCAACAGGTCCGGGGTCATCGTTTTTCATCAGAAAATTGATTTTTTGGACTGTACAAAAAATTATTCAAAATGTCAATTGGATTGTGACTCATGTTAAATAACCACTTTTTAAAGCCTCACAGTGACCAAAATTGCCATTTTTACAGACCTTTCCTCCTACTCAGAAGCTTCTATTTTGACTGATTTTGGGCAGGAAAATGACACTAAACACACTTATTTTAGTTCCAAAAGTGATAATTCATATGCAATAGTTATTTACAGGGAAAAGCTTAAACATTAAAAAATCACCATTCCTGACCATCTGGGGAAAGTTCGACAGGTCCGGGGTCATCGGTTTTCATCAGAAAATTGATTTTTTGGACTGTACAAAAAATGATTCAAAATGTCAATTGGATCGTGCCTCATGTTGAATAACCACTTATTAACCGGTTAACTGCTTCGAACGTTCCGCGCCAGTGCGGAACGTTCTATTAAGCGGGCGGGGCCGCGTCGGCCAACGGACGTGCGCAGCACTACCGAGGTAGTGCTCGCGACGGCCGTTGGCCGACAGAAGCACTTAACGGGTTAAGGCCTCACAGTGACCAAAATTGCCATTTTTACAGACTTTTCCTCCTACTCAGAAGCTTCCATTTTGACCGATTTTGGGCTGGAAAATGACTCTAAACACACTTATTTTAGTTCCAAAAGTGATAATTCACATGCAATAGTTATATACAGTCAAAAGCTTAAACATTAAAAAATCACCATTCCTGACCATCTGGAGAAAGTTCAACAGGTCCGGGGTCATCGTTT
This sequence comes from Calotriton arnoldi, assembly GCA_963921515.1. Classification (NCBI taxonomy): domain Eukaryota; kingdom Metazoa; phylum Chordata; class Amphibia; order Caudata; family Salamandridae; genus Calotriton; species Calotriton arnoldi. Next base: position 3,189,808 of record CAWUFW010001074.1, read on the forward strand.
TTCATCAGAAAATTGATTTTTTGGACTGTACAAAAAATTATTCAAAATGTCAATTGGATTGTGACTCATGTTGAATAACCACTTTTTAAAGCCTCACAGTGACCAAAATTGCCATTTTTACAGACCTTTCCTCCTACTCAGAAGCTTCTATTTTGACTGATTTTGGGCAGGAAAATGACTCTAAACACACTTATTTTAGTTCCAAAAGTGATAATTCATATGCAATAGTTATTTACAGGGAAAAGCTTAAACATTAAAAAATCACCATTCCTGACCATCTGGAGAAAGTTCGACAGGTCCGGGGTCATTGTTTTTCATCAGAAAATTGATTTTTTGGACTGTACAAAAAATTATTCAAAATGTCAATTGGATTGTGCCTCATGTTGAATAACCACTTTTTAAAGCCTCACAGTGACCAAAATTGCCATTTTTATAGACCTTTCCTCCTACTCAGAAGCTTCTATTTTGACCGATTTTGGGCAGGAAAATGACTCTAAACACACTTATTTTAGTTCCAAAAGTGATAATTCATATGCAATAGTTATTTACAGGGAAAAGCTTAAACATTAAAAAAATCACCATTCCTGACCATCTGGAGAAAGTTCGACAGGTCCGGGGTCATCGTTTTTCATCAGAAAATTGATTTTTTGGACTGTACAAAAAATGATTCAAAATGTCAATTGGATCGTGCCTCATGTTGAATAACCACTTTTTAAGGCCTCACAGTGACCAAAATTGCCATTTTTACAGACTTTTCCTCCTACTCAGAAGCTTCCATTTTGACCGATTTTGGGCAGGAAAATGACTCTAAACACACTTATTTTAGTTCCAAAAGTGATAATTCACATGCAATAGTTATATACAGTCAAAAGATTAAACATTAAAAAATCAACATTACTGACCATCTGGAGAAAGTTTGACATGTCCGTGGTCATCGTTTTTCATCAGAAAATTGATTTTTTGGACTGTACAAAAAATGATTCAAAATGTCAATTGAATCGTGCCTCATGTTGAATAACCACTTTTTAAGGCCTCACAGTGACCAAAATTGCCATTTTTACAGACTTTTCCTCCTACTCAGAAGCTTTCATTTTGACCGATTTCGGGCAGGAAAATGACTCTAAACACACTTATTTTAGTTCCAAAAGTGATAGTTCACATGCAATAGTTATTTACAGTCAATAGATTAAACATTTAAAAATCAACATTCACTGACCATGTGGAGAAAGTTTGACAGGTCCGGGGTCATCGTTTTTCATCAGAAAATTGATTTTTTGGACTGTACAAAAAGTGATTCAAAATGTCAATTGGATCGTGCCTCATGTTGAATAACCACTTTTTAAAGCCTCACAGTGACCAAAATTACCATTTTTATAGACTTTTCCTCCTACTCAGAAGCTTCTATTTTGATAGATTTCGGGCAGGAAAATGACTCTAAACACACTTACTTTTGTTCCAAAAGTGATAATTCATATGCAATAGTTATTTACAGGGAAAAGCTTAAACATTAAAAAATCACCATTCCTGACCATCTGGAGAAAGTTTGACATGTCCGTGGTCATCGTTTTTCATCAGAAAATTGATTTTTTGGACTGTACGAAAAATGATTCAAAATGTCAATTGGATCGTGCCTCATGTTGAATAACCACTTTTTAAGGCCTCACAGTGACCAAAATTGCCATTTTTACAGACTTTTCCTCCTACTCAGAAGCTTCTATTTTGATGGATTTCGGGCAGGAAAATGACTCTAAACACACTTATTTTAGTTCCAAAAGTGATAATTCATTTGCAATAGTTAATTACAGGAAAAAGCTTAAACATTCATAAATCACCATTCCTGACCATCTGGAGAAAGTTCGACAGGTCCGGGGGTCATCGTTTTTATTCAGAAAATTGATTTTTTGGACTGTACAAAAAATTATTCAAAATGTCAATTGGATCGTGCCTCATGTCGAATAACCACTTTTTAAGGCCTCACAGTGACCAAAATTGCCATTTTTACAGACTTTTCCTCCTACTCAGAAGCTTCCATTTTGACCGATTTCGGGCAGGAAAATGACTCTAAACACACTTATTTTAGTTCCAAAAGTGATAATTCACATGCAATAGTTATATACAGTCAAAAGATTAAAGATTAAAAATCACCATTACTGACCATCTGGAGAAAGTTCGACAGGTCCGGGGTCATCGTTTTTCATCAGAAAATTGATTTTTTGGACTGTACAAAAAATGATTCAAAATGTCAATTGGATCGTGCCTCATGTCGAAAAACCACTTTTTAAGGCCTCACAGTGACCAAAATTGCCATTTTTACAGACTTTTCCTCCTGCTCAGAAGCTTCTATTTTGACGGATTTCGGGCAGGAAAATGACTCTAAACACACTTATTTTAGTTCCAAAAGTGATAATTCATATTCAATAGTTGTTTACAGGGAAAAGCTTAACCCGTTAAGTGCTTCTGTTGGCCAACGGCCGTTGCGAGCACTACCTCGGTAGTGCTGCGCACGTCCGTTGGCCGACGCAGCCCCGCTCAGCAATAGAACGTTCCGCACTGGCGCGGAACGTTCTAATCAGTTAACCGGTAAAACATTAAAAATCACCATTCCTGACCATCTGGAGAAAATTCGACAGGTCCGGGGTTATCGTTTTTAATCAGAAAATTGATTTTTGGACTGTACAAAATATTATTCAAAATGTCAATTGGATTGTGCCTCATGTTGAATAACCACTTTTTAAAGCCTCACAGTGACCAAAAATTGCCATTTTTACAGACCTTTCCTCCTACTCAGAAGCTTCTATTTTGACTGATTTTGGGCAGGAAAATGACTCTAAACACACTTATTTTAGTTCCAAAAGTGATAATTCATATTCAATAGTTGTTTACAGGGAAAAGCTTAAACATTAAAAAATCACCATTCCTGACCATCTGGAGAAAGTTCGACAGGTCCGGGGTGATCGTTTTTAATCAGAAAATTGATTTTTTGGACTGTACAAAATATTATTCAAAATGTCAATTGGATTGTGCCTCATGTTGAATAACCACTTTTTAAAGCCTCACAGTGACCAAAATTGCCATTTTTACAGACTTTTCCTCCTGCTCAGAAGCTTCTATTTTGACTGATTTCGGGCAGGAAAATGACTCTAAACACACTTATTTTAGTTCCAAAAGTGATAATTCATGTTCAATAGTTGTTTACAGGGAAAAGCTTAAACATTAAAAAATCACCATTCCTGACCATCTGGAGAAAGTTCGACAGGTCCGGGGTCATCGTTTTTAATCAGAAAATTGATTTTTTGGACTGTACAAAAAATGATTCAAAATGTCAATTGGATCGTGCCTCATGTCGAATAACCACTTTTTAAGGCCTTACAGTGACCAAAATTGCCATTTTTACAGACTTTTCCTCCTACTCAGAAGCTTCCATTTTGACCGATTTCGGGCAGGAAAATGACTTTAAACACACTTATTTTAGTTCCAAAAGTGATAATTCACATGCAATAGTTATATACAGTCAAAAGATTAAAGATGAAAAATCACCATTACTGACCATCTGGAGAAAGTTCGACAGGTCCGGGGTCATCGTTTTTCATCAGAAAATTGATTTTTTGGACTGTACAAAAAATGATTCAAAATGTCAATTGGATCGTGCCTCATGTCGAAAAACCACTTTTTAAGGCCTCACAGTGACCAAAATTGCCATTTTTACAGACTTTTCCTCCTGCTCAGAAGCTTCTATTTTGACGGATTTCGGGCAGGAAAATGACTCTAAACACACTTATTTTAGTTCCAAAAGTGATAATTCATATTCAATAGTTGTTTACAGGGAAAAGCTTAACCCGTTAAGTGCTTCTGTTGGCCAACGGCCGTCGCGAGCACTACCTCGGTAGTGCTGCGCACGTCCGTTGGCCGACGCGGCCCCGCCCGCTTAATAGAACGTTCCGCACTGGCGCGGAACGTTCTAAGCAGTTAACCGGTAAAACATTAAAAAATCACCATTCCTGACCATCTGGAGAAAATTCGACAGGTCCGGGGTTATCGTTTTTAATCAGAAAATTGATTTTTTGGACTGTACAAAATATTATTCAAAATGTCAATTGGATTGTGCCTCATGTTGAATAACCACTTTTTAAAGCCTCACAGTGACCAAAAATTGCCATTTTTACAGACCTTTCCTCCTACTCAGAAGCTTCTATTTTGACTGATTTTGGGCAGGAAAATGACTCTAAACACACTTATTTTAGTTCCAAAAGTGATAATTCATATTCAATAGTTGTTTACAGGGAAAAGCTTAAACATTAAAAAATCACCATTCCTGACCATCTGGAGAAAGTTCGACAGGTCCGGGGTGATCGTTTTTAATCAGAAAATTGATTTTTTGGACTGTACAAAATATTATTCAAAATGTCAATTGGATTGTGCCTCATGTTGAATAACCACTTTTTAAAGCCTCACAGTGACCAAAAATTGCCATTTTTACAGACCTTTCCTCCTACTCAGAAGCTTCTATTTTGACTGATTTTGGTAGGAAAATGAATCTAAACACTCTTATTTTTGTTCCAAAAGTGATAATTCACATGCAATAGATATATACAGTCAAAAGATTAAACATTAAAAAATCACCATTACTGACCATCTGGAGAAAGTTCGACAGGTCCGGGGTAATCGTTTTTCATCAGAAAATTGATTTTTTGGACTGTACAAAAAATGATTCAAAATGTCAATTGGATCGTGCCTCATGTTGAATAACCACTTTTTAAGGCCTCACAGTGACCAAAATTGCCATTTTTACAGACTTTTCCTCCTGCTCAGAAGCTTCTATTTTGACGGATTTCGGGCAGGAAAATGACTCTAAACTCACTTATTTTAGTTCCAAAAGTGATAATTCATATTCAATAGTTGTTTACAGGGAAAAGCTTAACCCGTTAAGTGCTTCTGTTGGCCAACGCCGTCGCGAGCACTACCTCGGTAGTGCTGCGCACGTCCGTTGGCCGACGCGGCCCCGCCCGCTTAATAGAACGTTCTGCACTGGCGCGGAACGTTCTAAGCAGTTAACCGGTTAAACATTAAAAAATCACCATTCCTGACCATCTGGAGAAAATTCGACAGGTCCGGGGTGATCGTTTTTAATCAGAAAATTGATTTTTGGACTGTACAAAATATTATTCAAAATGTCAATTGGATTGTGCCTCATGTTGAATAACCACTTTTTAAAGCCTCACAGTGACCAAAAATTGCCATTTTTACAGACCTTTCCTCCTACTCAGAAGCTTCTATTTTGACTGATTTTGGTAGGAAAATGAATCTAAACACTCTTATTTTTGTTCCAAAAGTGATAATTCACATGCAATAGTTATATACAGTCAAAAGATTAAAGATTAAAAAATCACCATTACTGACCATCTGGAGAAAGTTCGACAGGTCCGGGGTCATCGTTTTTCATCAGAAAATTGATTTTTTGGACTGTACAAAAAATGATTCAAAATGTCAATTTGATCGTGCCTCATGTCGAATAACCACTTTTTAAGGCCTCACAGTGACCAAAATTGCCATTTTTACAGACGTTTCCTCCTACTCAGAAGCTTCCCTTTTGACCGATTTCGGGCAGGAAAATGACTCTAACACACTTATTTTAGTTCCAAAAGTGATAATTCACATGCAAGAGTTATATACAGTCAAGAGCTTAAACATGAAAAAATCTCATTCCTGACCATCTGGAGAAAGTTCGACAGGTCCGGGGTCATCGTTTTCATCAGAAAATTGATTTTTGGGACTGTACAAAACATGATTCAAAATGTCAATTGGATCATGCCTCATGTTGAATAACCACTTTTTAAGGCCTCACAGTGACCAAAATTGCCATTTTTACAGACTTTTCCTCCTGCTCAGAAGCTTCTATTTTGACGGATTTCGGGCAGGAAAATGACTCTAAACACACTTATTTTAGTTCCAAAAGTGATAATTCATATTCAATAGTTGTTTACAGGGAAAAGCTTAAACATTAAAAAATCACCATTCCTGACCATCTGGGGAAAGTTCGACAGGTCCGGGGTCATCGTTTTTCATTAGAAAATTGATTTTTTGGACTGTACAAAAAATGATTCAAAATGTCAATTGGATCGTGCCTCATGTTGAATAACCACTTTTTAACCGGTTAACTGCTTAGAACGTTCCGCGCCAGTGCGGAACGTTCTATTAAGCGGGCGGGGCCGCGTCGGCCAACGGACCTGCGCAGCACTACCGAGGTAGTGCTCGCGACGGCCGTTGGCCGACAGAAGCACTTAACGGGTTAAGGCCTCACAGTGACCAAAATTGCCATTTTTACAGACTTTTCCTCCTACTCAGAAGCTTCCATTTTGACTGATTTTGGGCAGGAAAATGACTCTAAACACACTTATTTTAGTTCCAAAAGTGATAATTCATATGCAATAGTTATTTACAGGGAAAAGCTTAAACATTAAAAAATCACCATTCCTGACCATCTGGAGAAAGTTCGACAGGTCCGGGGTCATCGTTTTTCATCAGAAAATTGATTTTTTGGACTGTACAAAAAATTATTCAAAATGTCAATTGGATTGTGCCTCATGTTGAATAACCACTTTTTAAAGCCTCACAGTGACCAAAATTGCCATTTTTACAGACCTTTCCTCCTACTCAGAAGCTTCTATTTTGACTGATTTTGGGCAGGAAAATGACTCTAAACACACTTATTTTAGTTCCAAAAGTGATAATTCATATGCAATAGTTATTTACAGGGAAAAGCTTAAACATTAAAAAATCACCATTCCTGACCATCTGGAGAAAGTTTGACAGGTCCGGGGTCATCGTTTTTCATCAGAAAATTGATTTTTTGGACTGTACAAAAAATGATTCAAAATGTCAATTGGATCGTGCCTCATGTTGAATAACCACTTTTTAAGGCCTCACAGTGACCAAAATTGCCATTTTTACAGACTTTTCCTCCTACTCAGAAGCTTCCATTTTGACCGATTTTGGGCAGGAAAATGACTCTAAACACACTTATTTTAGTTCCAAAAGTGATAATTCATATGCAATAGTTATTTACAGGGAAAAGCTTAAACATTAAAAAATCACCATTCCTGACCATCTGGAGAAAGTTCGACAGGTCCGGGGTCATCATTTTTCATCAGAAAATTGATTTTTTGGACTGTACAAAAAATGATTCAAAATGTCAATTGGATCGTGCCTCATGTTGAATAACCACTTTTTAAGGCCTCACAGTGACCAAAATTGCCATTTTTACAGACTTTTCCTCCTACTCAGAAGCTTCCATTTTGACCGATTTTGGGCAGGAAAATGACTCTAAACACACTTATTTTAGTTCCAAAAGTGATAATTCACATGCAATAGTTATATACAGTCAAAAGATTAAAGATTAAAAATCACCATTACTGACCATCTGGAGAAAGTTCGACAGGTCCGGGGTCATCGTTTTTCATCAGAAAATTGATTTTTTTGGACTGTACAAAAAATGATTCAAAATGTCAATTGGATCGTGCCTCATGTTGAATAACCACTTTTTAAGGCCTCACAGTGACCAAAATTGCCATTTTTACAGACTTTTCCTCCTATTCAGAAGCTTCCATTTTGACCGATTTTGGGCAGGAAAATGACTCTAAACACACTTATTTGAGTTCCAAAAGTGATAATTCACATGCAATAGTTATATACAGTCAAGAGCTTACACATTAAAAAATCACCATTCCTGACCATCTGGAGAAAGTCCGGGGTCATCGTTTTTCATCAGAAAATTGGTTTTTTGGACTGTACAAAAATGATTCAAAATGTCAATTGGATCGTGCCTCATGTTGAATAACCACTTTTTAAGGCCTCACAGTGACCAAAATTGCCATTTTTACAGATTTTTCCTCCTACTCAGAAGCTTCCATTTTGACTGATTTTGGGCAGGAAAATGACACTAAACACACTTATTTTAGTTCCAAAAGTGATAATTCATATGCAATAGTTATTTACAGGCGAAAGCTTAAACATTAAAAAATCACCATTCCTGACCATCTGGGGAAAGTTCGACAGGTCCGGGGTCATCGTTTTTCATCAAAAAATTGATTTTTTGGACTGTACAAAAAATGATTCAAAATGTCAATTGGATCGTGCCTCATGTTGAATAACCACTTTTTAACCGGTTAACTGCTTAGAACGTTCCGCGCCAGTGCGGAACGTTCTATTAAGCGGGCGGGGCCGCGTCGGCCAACGGACGTGCGCAGCACTACCGAGGTAGTGCTCGCGGCGGCCGTTGGCCGACAGAAGCACTTAACGGGTTAAGGCCTCACAGTGACCAAAATTGCCATTTTTACAGACTTTTCCTCCTACTCAGAAGCTTCCATTTTGACCTATTTTGGGCAGGAAAATGACTCTAAACACACTTATTTTAGTTCCAAAAGTGATAATTCACATGCAATAGTTATATACAGTCAAAAGCTTAAACATTAAAAAATCACCATTCCTGACCATCTGGAGAAAGTTCGACAGGTCTGGGGTCATCGTTTTTCATCAGAAAATTGATTTTTTGGACTGTACAAAAAATGATTCAAAATGTCAATTGGATTGTACCTCATGTTGAATAACCACTTTTTAAGGCCTCACAGTGACCAAAATTGCCATTTTTACAGACTTTTCCTCCTACTCAGAAGCTTCTATTTTGACTGATTTTGGGCAGGAAAATGACTCTAAACACACTTATTTTAGTTCCAAAAGTGATAATTCATATGCAATAGTTATTTACAGGGAAAAGCTTAAACATTAAAAAATCACCATTCCTGACCATCTGGAGAAAGTTCGACAGGTCCGGGGTCATCGTTTTTCATCAGAAAATTGATTTTTTGGACTGTACAAAAAATGATTCAAAATGTCAATTGGATTGTGCCTCATGTTGAATAACCACTTTTTAAAGCCTCACAGTGACCAAAATTGCCATTTTTACAGACTTTTCCTCCTACTCAGAAGCTTCTATTTTGACTGATTTTGGGCAGGAAAATGACTCTAAACACACTTATTTTAGTTCCAAAAGTGATAATTCATATGCAATAGTTATTTACAGGGAAAAGCTTAAACATTAAAAAATCACCATTCCTGACCATCTGGAGAAAGTTCGACAGGTCCGGGGTCATCGTTTTTCATCAGAAAATTGATTTTTTGGACTGTACAAAAAATGATTCAAAATGTCAATTGGATCGTGCCTCATGTTGAATAACCACTTTTTAAGGCCTCACAGTGACCAAAATTGCCATTTTTACAGACTTTTCCTCCTACTCAGAAGCTTCCATTTTGACCGATTTTGGGCAGGAAAATGACTCTAAACACACTTATTTTAGTTCCAAAAGTGATAATTCACATGCAATAGTTATATACAGTCAAAAGCTTAAACATTAAAAAATCACCATTCCTGACCATCTGGAGAAAGTTCGACAGGTCCGGGGTCATCGTTTTTCATCAGAAAATTGATTTTTTGGACTGTACAAAAAATGATTCAAAATGTCAATTGGATCGTGCCTCATGTTGAATAACCACTTTTTAAGGCCTCACAGTGACCAAAATTGCCATTTTTACAGACTTTTCCTCCTACTCAGAAGCTTCCATTTTGACCGATTTTGGGCAGGAAAATGACTCTAAACACACTTATTTTAGTTCCAAAAGTGATAATTCACATGCAATAGTTATATACAGTCAAAAGCTTAAACATTAAAAAATCACCATTACTGACCATCTGGAGAAAGTTCGACAGGTCCAGGGTCATCGTTTTTCATCAGAAAATTGATTTTTTGGACTGTACAAAAAATGATTCAAAATGTCAATTGGATCATGCCTCATGTTGAATAACCACTTTTTAAGGCCTCACAGTGACCAAAATTGCCATTTTTACAGACTTTTCCTCCTACTCAGAAGCTTCCATTTTGACCGATTTCAGGCAGGAAAATGACTCTAAACACACTTATTTTAGTTCCAAAAGTGATAATTCACATGCAATAGTTATTTACAGTCAAAAGATTAAACATTAAAAAATCACCATTCCTGACCATCTGGAGAAAGTTTGACAGGTCCGGGGTCATCGTTTTTCATCAGAAAATTGATTTTTTGGACTGTACAAAAATGATTCAAAATGTCAATTGGATCGTGCCTCATGTTGAATAACCACTTTTTAAGGCCTCACAGTGACCAAAATTGCCATTTTTACAGACTTTTCCTCCTACTCAGAAGCTTCTATTTTGACTGATTTTGGGCAGGAAAATGACTCTAAACACACTTATTTTAGTTCCAAAAGTGATAATTCATATGCAATAGTTATTTACAGGGAAAAGCTTAAACATTAAAAAATCACCATTCCTGACCATCTGGAGAAAGTTCGACAGGTCCGGGGTCATCGTTTTTCATCAGAAAATTGATTTTTTGGACTGTACAAAAAATGATTCAAAATGTCAATTGGATCGTGCCTCATGTTGAATAACCACTTTTTAAGGCCTCACAGTGACCAAAATTGCCATTTTTACCGACTTTTCCTCCTACTCAGAAGCTTCCATTTTGACCGATTTTGGGCAGGAAAATGACTCTAAACACACTTATTTTAGTTCCAAAAGTGATAGTTCACATGCAATAGTTATTTACAGTCAATAGATTAAACATTAAAAAATCACCATTCATGACCATGTGGAGAAAGTTCGACAGGTCCGGGGTCATCGTTTTTCATCAGAAAATTGATTTTTTGGACTGTACAAAAAATGATTCAAAATGTCAATTGGATCGTGCCTCATGTTGAATAACCACTTTTTAAGGCCTCACAGTGACCAAAATTGCCATTTTTACAGACTTTTCCTCCTACTCAGAAGCTTCCATTTTGACTGATTTCGGGCAGGAAAATGACTCTAAACACACTTATTTTAGTTCCAAAAGTGATAATTCACATGCAATAGTTATTTACAGTCAAAAGCTTAAACATTAAAAAATCACCATTCCTGACCATCTGGAGAAAGTTCGACAGGTCCGGGGTCATCGTTTTTCATCAGAAAATTGATTTTTTGGACTGTACAAAAAATGATTCAAAATGTCAATTGGATCGTGCCTCATGTTGAATAACCACTTTTTAAGGCCTCACAGTGACCAAAATTGCCATTTTTATAGACTTTTCCTCCTACTCAGAAGCTTCTATTTTGACGGATTTCGGGCAGGAAAATGACTCTAAACACACTTATTTTAGTTCCAAAAGTGATAATTCATA